>JAYMFT010075991.1:0-14441 GCA_038088735.1 Panulirus argus
AGAGAGAGAGAGAGAGAGAGAGAGAGAGAGAGAGAGAGAGAGAGAGTTTGGAGGAAAAGATGAATATGCCAGCAACTAATGATGAATGGCGGTTACAGAACGTAGAGGACTGAGGCCTGAAGCACATGAAGGTCTGGGAGAAATATCAACGAGAATCTAAGGGAGGATAACAGACTTGCAGGAGGAGGTATATACCAGCAGAAGCGGAGTGAGGAACGAAAGCGTATCGGATACTGACTGGGTCGTGTTTGAGTACGTTTCAATTAGAAAGTCCTGATGCCCATGTCGATACACAAGGTATCTGTATGATGCATCGCATACAACACAAGTAAATAAATCAAATGACATACTACACAAGTGCATGGACAGGTAATTCAGCTCTAATTCTAAATTTTGCACACTGTCACAAAGCCTGATCAATATCAAATATGATTCAGCAAGTTTAAATGACCAGACACCTAATTTCAGGACATGCGTACTGTACAGACTAAACTATGAATCCATCTCCCAAACCAACCAACCCTCAGTGTACGGAATAAGGAATGTATGTTGTTCTCTCATCGTTTCTGGTCGAATACCCTACATTATCTTTTACATAATATTACGGTGATCTATATTCCTAGAAGAAAATTCAACATGAAATATGGGAGGCGATTATTTAGGTGCCAGTCCGTACTACCGTGGTAACTTGCAGGAAAAGAGTATCTCTGTATGAAATAACAGGCAACAGGTACAGCACGAAGGGACTTAAAGTTACTCACAAGCAACAGATGCAAAAAGTGGATACAAACTTAAAATTTCAGAGATCTTGTTATTAACAATAAGTTGTGACATTTCTTGCAGGGTTTGTTTAGACCTATCCCTAAACGGCTGTATTGCGCTACCGCTCACAGGATGAGAAATGGATGCACAATAAATTTGCCGGGGTTCCCGGCACAAATCAATCAATCAAATCACAAGAAATAATCTTCATCCTCGTTCTAGAGGAACACTGTGAGTGCTATAACTTGAATGCCGGCGACTCGATGCCACTTATTTTCCATTCCCGAGATTTTACATGAGCGCTGGAACGGTCCCTGTTAACTCTGACTTACTGAAATTCAGTGAAGAAGCAGCAGATACAGCAACCTACAACACCCGACAATGACACGTCAGAAAGGTTCTTCGATATCATGAAGCAGATACCAGTCATACCACAGCAGGACGTCCCGTTAGTATCGCACGCCAGGATACTAACACAGGTAATACCAGATTACTGGCCGGTACCAAACTTAACGGATGAGAGAACTGGTTCCTCTAAGTTGATCCAGCAAATATTAACTTACCTGATGAAAAGGATTTTGTAGTCGATTCTTTAGCAATTATGACAGTAGCAAGACAACTTATTCCCCTTTAATCAACCTATCTTTAAATTCAAGGCAATTGTCAATCTCGGCGGGAAATCTTGTTCCTTCCTCCTAATTCGAACAGTCTATTCCATTTAACGTTATCCAAATTTCTAATGTCTTAAAGGCTTCTAACAAGTCACCACGGACCCTTTTCTGCAGTAATAAAATATCCAAAGTTTATTTAATTTCTCCTCTTCTGGCAAACACCATTTTGGACTAGTACTAATTCTGTTGCCTTTTCATGGATTCTTTCAAGCTTTACCTTGGCTCTCTTTGACACCGCGGTAATCAAAAACTGGACCGCGCATTTGGATGGGGGTTTATCACCGACAACGCACTTTAGGAACGTCACATCAGTTGCACCTCGCACCAATTTTGGCTCAAGACTCTTGACAAACATATCCTCAACTGATCAAAGAGTCAGGGATACCATTACGTCAAAGCCATGTAATCAGTGTAAATGGACGCCAACTAATCGACATGAAACGGTCTTGACGAACCATGAACGGTCCAGTCTATCATGTGCTGAAAGCACTAGTCTTTAGGTCATTCTGAATGCCAAAAAAATTTAAATTTCATTGCCAAAAGGCAGGATTGGCGGGTAGCGCTCACCACAAGAAAATATCGTCTTGAAGAACGAGTCTTACGAGGTACGTGTTGCAAAGTAATATGACTAGAGACGGAGAGACTGAATGCTTGTGGACTGAAAGACAGCTGCCCACTGTTGAGTCACCTTTCTTATCTTGACAATCTCAATGGTTTCTTAAACGTAAATGAGAATATCATAATAGCTCTGGAAGCAGACAGTCTGCAGTTGATGGATTGTACACTCAAAAGGTTTTGTCAAGGTTGTCTTCATTCTAAAGTCTTAAAACTCCATAACAGTTGCCCACGCAGGATCGTAATAAACGACCCACTCCCGCAACTTTACTGTATGCTACCTTCACTGATAACCATATGATCAATGTGAACAGCTTTCAGTCAAGAATTAATAAAGATCCCCTTAATTTCCGTTCAAGTTATCGAGCGTCTGGATTGAAGTTGCTGATCCGGCCACCTGAGGTGGCCGCTGCATCATGGCGACGCAACAGGAGGTAGACGAGAATCACCTGCCGCTGGTCTGTAATTATACCGTCCGGCAACAGGCCCAGGTGGAGGGATAAGACAGCTGTGGGTCGTAGCAACACAAGACCAGGGCACCGGGAAGCAGTCACCAGGGCAACAAAGATATGTGAGTGATGAGTAGTGGTCTACTTGCCACTACCACGATGTAAATGACAGGTTTGTGACAAATTTTAATGGACTATCTTCGTTAGAATTTGCTAACCACTTTGCATATGCTAATGCTACACTGGATGATAAGCATGCAACACCTTACTTACGAAAGTAATGGCATTTAAGAAGGATAACATCATGTGATCATGCAATACGAGAATAGTTGAAACGTAAGTCAACTACAAACATGGGGAGCAGACAAGACTTACCTGCAGAAGAAGATGGAGAGGAGGGCTAACCTTTGGGCCCTTGTGAGCTCTCTTGCACACGCAAGCTGTGAACAGCGGCATCCTCGCGCCTCTCGCTCCTCCTGACACAACCCGAATTTATATGACGTCACTCAACGTCTGTCACCACGAGGACGTCACTACCGCACTATGACGTCACTGTGGCACTAGGAAAGGCTCGGTCGGGTGAGGGAGAAACAGCCACTCGCGGACAGCACACTTCATCTCGGCCTCCTGCCCCGGCCTACGAAATCGACCAAGTTACACTTTTTTTTTTTTTCTTAATATTTTTCCGGTAATTTTGGGTGGCTGGGTGGGTGGGTGCACAGACGACAGTGAAGTCAATAGTGGGTGCTCTACACCAACGGGATTCTGAGTGAGGGAAGCACCGTGATGGTCAACAGTACATCACCCCCTGACTGAGCATCCTGACCCTAATGGCCGTGTACTGAGCTGGGACATCGAGAAGCAACCACTGCGGGGGTCACGACGAAGGGTCGGTGAGGGTCAGGCTAGTTAATGTGAGGTCAAACACCCTTAAAGAGGCGGCTTGGAATGAATGGGAAAGCCGACCTTCCTTCCTCTTCTTACAACATAAAGTTGCACTGGCTCTCTACCGAACACTAACCACTAAAAGTCGCTAAAATTCCAGCAAAGTGGCAGAAGCCGTTCCTGTGAGGAGCCCCGATGAAATCTGACACCGACAACCGATCAATGCGGGCCACTGTTGTTTCTGTTAGTCAGGCGGTGTCTACCGTTACGGGTGTGCGGGTTCTATTTGGTCAGCCGGTTCAGGGGTCGCAGCACCTTTCTGCTCTATTTGGTTCGCCACAGGTCAGCACGGGAGGTCGGCTGTCGGGTCACTGCCAGGAATGTGAAGGACCTCAACAGATTTACTCGGTTTAGCCAATCTTACACACCATTTTACGAGGGCCGTCGTCCCGTATTAGATTTCAAGGGGCCGCATTCCAGGACTCCAGGACTCCTTTTATGACCTCACATAGTAAATGGCATATCAAAATGCACCAGAATTCATGACATGACATTCATTTTTTATTCTTTTCCACATCTTCCACAAAAAGGGACGTGCAGCTGTGTAATGGCCAGGCCTTGGTAAAGTCGACTTCCGCGGAGAAGGTCACCAGTGGAGCGAAGGCAGAGGCGTGGCTTCTGCTCTTCGTCAGCGCGCGGGTGTTGACCTCCCGAGGACCTCTCGATGATGACCCCAGCGGCGCGGCCTTATCACCCGGCCGGGCTGGCCTCCTCCCCTGCTGGATCACACATCATCTGCACTTTCCTCCAGCCGGGTTCTTAGGTCTGGGTTGGTGGGCTTGTGGGAAAATGACGTGTTTGCAGGGAACGATGAAAAGACTCGTTTCAAATATATTCTACATATGATTATGATTTTTCAGTCAGGGAAAATCACGCGAAAACCTTCGAATGACTTTTTTTTTTTCTTACAATGATCCTCGAGGGAAAAAATGCCTTGTCAAAACTTCATAATCGAATGACTAGACTGACCCTTAAGTCTGTTCTCAGTGCACCATTTTTCTATCGGGTTCTCTGAAGTCACTCTTGAGGACAGTACCCCACACCTGCGATACGAGCGCGACCGTTGCTCCAGGCCGCTAGCACTGCACTGTTCCGAACAGCGTAAACCGGCAGTGAGCGAATATTTACGCTGCCCAACAGTGGCGCTCTTGTTGTCCTCCTGAGAGTCACCGCTTGTGGCGCTGTCGTCGCCCACCGCCACCCGTCAGCACCAACCCCTCACCGCCTCACTCCCTCACCCTCCTCACACTTCACTCACACACTTCAAAACAACTGATCTCCCACTGAACACGACACTTTCGAATCACTTCAGTAATAAGTTTCATATAATTCCAGGAAAAAATTTCACAGTTCAGTGATACTTCACAATAATTTCCTTATCCTGAAATATACAATGATCGCGTCATTATATATATATATATATATATATATATATATATATATATCATAAAATCCTTGACGGGGACAGCCACCTTCAGGATCGTCGTATGCTCTCCCAAACGCAGTTATAAAGCAATATTCTATGTAACAAACCCATACACATCACTATTCTTTATCATATCAACAGTTCAGTGGATGATTGAAGCGCATTCCTTACCAGGCTCCACCATTCGGTGCCCTGAGCATAGAAGGCAAGGGCAAGGTGCCCCCGATGGAGAGAGAGAGAGAGAGAGAGAGAGAGAGAGAGAGAGAGAGAGAGAGAGAGAGCACATGTGGTAGTTACGGTGGGAAGAGAAAGTAACACTGGAGAAAGAAAATTCAAGAGAGGAAAAAAAGAGAAATGAAATGAAAAGGTAAACTACAACGTGAGTAAAACGGAATCAGAGTAACTAGCAAATGATTGAGACAAATGAACGCAAAATAATAGCCAGTGATAGCTAGTAACAGGGTTACAATGTACACACACTACCAGGCCTCAGTATGTGGCTACGAGTATGTGTACTACTCAAGCAAATGCCTGTCACACACAACTTTGCTGACTTGAAAAGAATTATTCTTATTTCCAATTTCTCCATGAAAATCTGCTCAGAATGCACATGCCTCACAGACACTGTCTCACACATACACACTGACCAATGACTCTATAATGCGGTAGTCCACCACCACCCCCTTCTTTTTTTTGGGGGGGAGGAGAAGAGGTTAACAATGAGCAGACGTGGAATACGACAAAGGCAAGCAAGCAGCAGGACCTCACGGCCGCTACACCAGCGTCACACAGACACCAGGTCGTGATGCTGCCACACCCCTGCCCTCCCTCCATCGCACCCGCTCCCTCCACTGTCATCATTCCAGTTAATAATACACACAATATAAGAATATGCTTCCTATGTTTGGCTATCGCACCGAAGGAAACGTTAAGAACTAACAAAGAAGGTCCAGATGAGGGAAACGAAGAATTATGAGGCGAGTAACTGGGAAAGGTTAGAGGCTTAAATTTCCCCACCCTGAAAGAGAGAAGAGTGAGGAGCGACCTGATCCCAAGCTTTAAGACTTTAAAACATCGATGACGTGGACAGTAAACAGTTCGTCGAGGAACGTAGAGATGAAGGAACCAGAGGACATAACACGAAATGAAGTAAGAAAAAAAAGTTAAAAATTGCGTGAAGAAATACTCTTCTTTTTTTAGTATAAGAGTGGTGGATGAAAGGAAGGGAATGACTAAGGACATGGTTAATGCAAACAGCACACAAAAATTTAAGAAGCTGCATGATAGTAGAAAATGTTCAAGAGATGGGGCCTCACGAGTGAAAAACTCCCTCCCCATCCAGTACAAAAAGTAGTCTCTCTCTCACACACACACACACACACAGGGACCAGCTTGAAAGTGCAGAAAAGGGCACGCAAAATCATCCTGGGCCCTTCTTGCACCACCTACCAAGAGGCCCTCATCTCTCTGAACCTATGCACCATCTCCGACCAACGCCGGCAGTTCACATGGCAGTTTGGCAACAAACTGCTGATTTCCAACCCTCCCCCAACCACCACCACAGAGATCTTCCCGACGCCCCTCCACCACGGGCCGCCGTTCTTCAGCACAGTCGACTAGTTCCAATTAGAGCTCGTAACATTGTGAACTTCATAAACAATCCAGCAGCAAGTGCATGGCTATGCATGAGAACGGCTTAGTTTTCTGTTACTCAGGCTATGAAGTACGTCAGCTACTGTATTACTGTAGCTATTCATCGCTTAATCTGTATATCTGCCACCCTGACTATCCAAATTACCTCACCCATATGCTTATCTAAAAAATTCTGGTATTACTGTACAGAGGCACCTAGTGACAGCACTTGGATCCCGATTCCTCTGTCAAAGAATAAAGTACTGAAACGGAAGGTGGTAATTTCCAGCTCATCCTAATTCTAAATTCTTGTATGATTAAGTAACCAGTAACCAACTTGACCTCCAAGTTCTATACCATCTTCAATACCTCAACTATGTACTTTCAGCCGAATAGCGGCTTAAATGCATTAAACCGTTAACTATCTATTCATTTACACCAAGGGAGAGGCAACAACAGCAAAAGCTTAAGATCTAACCTACAAGATTGAACATATTAATTTCAAGATCGAGTGGAAACTTACTTTAAATAATGCTTTTCCTGACAAATTTCTATTCACATATTTGTAAATCTATTTTCTTTAACATACAGGAATGGTCAATTTTCTAAGCTCCCACCCTGACAGCCGCATAGCATGGACTTATCACTGTGGTAAGATATCATGGGTTGGTTGGGGGAGCAACAGACGCACCAACAGATGACGATGACTGGGGAAACACGACCCGACCCGACACACGCCAGCCAGGCTTGGAAAACAGACAGTGCGGACAGAGGCTGGGGTTCCCGAGCAAACACTCCTACCCCCGTGCCGCCCTCCTAGAGTACACAATGCCTGACCACCAACGCCTGCACAAGCACAAGCGCCCTCATGCACGTACACACACACATAGTAGTAGAGACATTATGTATAAGTACGAGGTCTTAATAAGAGAAGAGGCAACGCAAGAGTAAAACTCGCTCCCCGTAACACACAAAATGGTAACCAAAAATAATACTCGCATCAAAAAAAGACTCCAATCCAAGACCGTGGCTGGTCTCGCATCAGACATACACAATGCATGTACCAAGTTTTTTGTTTGTTTGTTTTCACATACTCAACACATGCAAACAATCCTTTGGGGTTTACAGTAACACAAGCACCAATCCCAAACATTCCACGTAGAATCTCACATGTCCAGTAATTACACCTAAGGGTACTTGCAGACCGTTCCTTGCACACGACCCAAGTCATATACACCGAAACACAGGTTCGTATCCAATTCCTCACCTCACAAAAGGTTAATCCCTAACCCCACAGCAAGTCACTGACATACCAATGACCAGTTCAGTGTCGATGACAATGCCAAACTGTCCTCCTACGTCCTCACGAATTATGCAATCGACTGCTGACACACACCAGGCTAAAAATGATCACTTAAAAACGAATGGTATATCACTAACTCACTGGCACACACACACACACACACACACACACACACAGAACAAGGGAGCATAATTGGAAGTTGGGCAAGAAAAGTGCACAGAGGGACGTGAGCAAGCATTTCATCAGCATGACTTGTGGTCACGTGGAACAAGGAGGGGAGGGGAGGGGAGGGGTAGGGAAGGGAGGAAGTAAGTGCGAACACCACTGGAAAATTAAGAAGGCTAGACGAAAGAAATGCAAGAGAAGAGATGGTGAGCAAGGAATACAAAACTACCTCTCCATGTGCACAAATACGAAATTACAGACAGGTAATCACACACACACAAACACACACACGTTACTGACCATGAGTCACGCACGAGCCCTCATGGGTTCGATTCCTGGGCGCGGCAGCTGGCCCACACCCAACCCAGGTGTTCATCCTCGCTAAGGGGTTGGTCGATAAACTGGTACCTGGCTTAGTCTGGTGTGTGTGTGTGTGTGTGTGTGTACATAACGAGGGAAGACATGGAAAGTATAAAATGTTATGAGACGAAGTAAGAACAGTGGAAAACTCTCTCCCAGCAACACATTTCCAAAAGAGTAAGGGGTGATTTGATCACATCAACCACTTTGATGATGTCGACAGTGCATAATTCTTCGAAAGATGCCAAGATAGATCGACCGGAGGCTATAACAAGAAACAATGCAAGAAACGTGTTAGAAAGTTTTGGAATATCCAAAGTGATGAAACTGTGAACGCTGACATGTTATAAAAGTGAAATAAGTCGTATAACAGAAATTTCGTGTGACGGGGCTACACAGAACGTAGGAGTCCCTTCCTGTACACAACAAACAGGTAATCAAATACATATAAATGTATGAACACACAAAAGCAAACATACGTACAAACATGTACAAACAAACACATCTAAACACACAAGTGCTCTTCCCAACCTATGCAGTATTCTGTACTGACCTTATTGTGTCCTTTACGATTCAGAGCATCTTTTTGTGAATTACTGTAACTAGACACTAAATTTTTTCTGCATGATTAATGATCATCATTATAATCAATCGTTGCTATCATTTTCATTATTATCATTATCATCATTAACATTATCATTATTATATCATTATTATCATTATCATTGTTGCTTTTATTATCACCATTATTATCATTATTATTATCGTTATTATTATTTCTATTATCATCATTTATTTACCACAAGTGGTTCAAATGCATTCATCTTAAAAGTGTAAAGCAAATTCCCGGACAAACACAAAGAAAGCCCAAAAGATACAAAATTAGTTCAATAATGAACAACAGGCTATGGTCAGAAAAGGTCAAGCTTTATAAAACATGTTGGTTTCTGAGTTAGTGATATTTACTGCAGCGGAAGGGACGGTTACACTTCACAGTTATTCTTCTAGAGAGCATACTGAAATGGCACCATTATAAACATTTATGTTAACCATTCAGATGCAATCACGTTCGCAGATGAAACCAAGGTAATCAGCAGAGGAAAAAATACAATGGTCACAAGGAACTGTGAGAAAATTACAAAAGAAAAACGAGTTTGGCTAATGGTTCATGATTATATATATACATATATATATATATATATATATATATAAATATATATATATATATATATATATAACATAGAAATACAGAAATGGAAGAATGGGACCAATGCAATCAAACAATAGAAAGAAAAAATATCGATCAATAAGCCTGCTTTGTTGCCAGAGAAGCACCTACTTAAAGAGTGTGGTACTCGTCTGGTAAGCCACCAGATTTATCCTTCCAGTATACATACTGTTCCGTTAGCCCAAGTCGAGAATACACCTCTCGAGATTTGGTTTACCCTTCTCGCAAGACACAGAGTCACGTTCGGAGACAGGAAAGCCGAAAGCTTTTAAGTGGATACAGACCTGACATGGAAAAGCTATGAGGCCTGACTAAAAATGTCTACATACATCTACCATGGGCCACATGTGTTAAGAGGTGACGTAATAACCACACAAACATTCTGAAATCGCCTCCACGATGTTCACAAAGAACCATTCTTTAGAGCGAGGACAAGACACAATGAGTCACGTAAGAAAATGATACAAACCGACTTCAGGAGCAATGCTAAAAATACATCTGTAACAACACTTGAAGACAGAGGGGATAATCCAATGGTTGGTGTGGTGAACGCTTCTCCCCTGACATAGTACATAAGTGTGGCAGATGATCAACCGCCAATAAAAACTTCCCCTCCATTAAATACAATTACCAATAAAAAACAGACCGACATCCACACAGACTCGTTTAGGCAGCCACTAATTATACGGTTCAATTATTTTGCATCCACGTTAAATATGTGAAGTATATCTTCAACGATGGGTTATGGATGTTTACAAAGGCCTTTCAAGAAAACACATCAAAACTCTAAATTGCTGATACCCCATTTAAAACGACAGAGGTCAGCGGGGACACACAAAAAGGTAGGTATAAATTAATCTTCAAAACATTCGTGCTGTTTCTCCAAGCCGACCGAGGTGGCGGGGCGGCGGGTGATGAGCGTTACAGCCACGATCCTCCCTCCCTCCCTCCCTCCTGCCCCACCACCACCACCACCCTCGTCCCGTACACCCACGCTACTCCCCTTCCCCCCAGGCAATACGCACCCCGGCACCTGCACGGGACATTGGGTTGCAATAGTGAATAAAAAGCACATGAATCTGTCAGAAAAGAACCAACACCGTATCAAGATCGGTGCACTAAGGGGTTGGAAAACTCGCCAGGGCCTCCTAATGGCAGACGAGATCTCAGTTCCTGCTGGTTCGTCGTTAACTTTAAAGCGATTAAATAAATATCAATCCAGATGACACAAACTGGTGCAGATGATGAAACCGCCATACAGTCATTACACACACACACACACACACACTGGGAACGGCCGGCACACACAGAGGTGGCGTTTGCGAGGATTAAAAACAAACATAGCTGAGTCCATGCATCCTTAACTCCCCTATTTGCTTTACAGCTTAAAACAAATAAGCAGCGGCAGGAAGCCCCACCTTTGCTGCAACAATGTGATCGGGTATGCGGAATAAAATAGGCCACATGACACAGCAACCACCAGTCCGATGTTTACAACAAATTAGGAAGGTACAACCCTTCTCCCGCTTTCAAACCAAGGTCCAAGCAAGACCATATCGGTGGGAATGTCCGATTCAACTGCAGGAAGGACCTTACCTTCCTGTATTATATCAAAAAGACTATAATTTCACAAAGAAATAATTTAACTCAGAAATAAGCTAATTATAACAAAATCTATACAACTGAATTTAATAGGATATCCGTCATTTCAAAAAATATTCAAATGTTAGCTGATAAAATAAAGAAATGTAAAAAAAAAAACTGAGACCATTATAGATTTGTAGCTTGTTTAAAAAATCAGATTCTCATCTCATTGGAACAGACAATAAGCAATACTCTTGGAAATAACAAGTCCGTAGTATGGACGGTGAGAGGACAAGGGGGTAGTGGCGAGGAAGGGCTCGAGGTAGGGAGCAGGAGAACCGACTTGGATGGTAAGGGATGAAGGGAGACAGGTTGGGAGGTACGCCAAGTACAGGGAAGCCAGACCTGAGCGAGGCAGAGTGGAGGGAAGCACAGCGGAGGAGAGAGACTGCATGTTTGCTCCAAAGGGTAGAGAGAAGGTATGGTGGAGGGACCTATGTGCACGGGAGACAGATTCCGTAGATACTTGGTGGATAGGAAGCAAGCAGCTGAAAGTAAAGTCGTGATGACGTAGATAAAAGAGGAGGCACACTGGAGGTATGAAGGGTTGGAAAAGATGCTAGAGAGAAGGTAAATGGAAGGCTATCGGACTGACGTAGGGTGAACGTGAGAAGTTTGAGGTACACTAGGTGGGTGAGAAGCAGACACAGGCTGGAGAAAGGAAAGACAGTGGAAGTGGAGGTGAAGGAGAGGAGAGGCGGCAGTACCGCGCGCCACTTTGTTTAGAGTCACAACATGCGGCTGCCGGTACACGACTGACGAGCACAGCGTGCTGTGAGGGGCTGTTGGAGAGACGGAGAGGCGGCGTTCGTGATACGTCGGCTGGAATGATAGAGTGAGGCTGCTGGGGTGATAAAGAAAGGTCGTTAGTGATGAGAGACACGAAATGAAGAAGAAAGGCTTTTGCTGATGAGTCTGTTGAAGTGACAGAGGGGCTGTTGGTGGTGAAGTCTGAATGAAGGAGAAGGGTTGTTGGAGTGATACAAGAGAGGTTGTTCGTGATACGGTGGCTGAAGTGATGAAGAAAGGGTGTTGGCGATAAGGTTGCTAGAGCAAAGGAGAAGGGCTCTAGTAACAATGACAGATACAACGATGGAAACGCTGTTGGTAATGCAACGAGCTATTAGAGGAATGAATCGTCTAAACTGGTGTATATAAATAATGCAACAAAATTACATAGCCAACAAAACACTCACAACCATCAATAAACCTACGCTATACACCTGTACACCCTTTACCTATCCTTTGTTCCTCAACTTTACCCTTCTTGTTTCGTTCCTAATCACCCGGTAAAAAGAAAAAAAAATGCTGTTGGTGACGGAGATGCTATTTGAGTAATGAACACTTGTCAATGAGAGATTGCTGGTGGAGGATAATGGCTGTCGATGGAGACGGGCTACTGGGGCAACGGAGAACCTATCAAGGACAGAGAGACGCTTCTGAAGCAATGTTGAGTGCATAGAAGGTCTGCTTACGATATGGAGAGACGATCTTAGAGATGGAATGGGACTGCTCAGGCGTTTATAATGATGGAAATAAGTTATCAGTAACTGAAAAATACTAAGGATTTTTGGAGTAACGGAAAAAAAAATGCCGAAGAAATGAGAGAAGCTGTCAGAGACCGGCTGCTAAAATCATGAAACACATTCTTAGAAAGATAGGGAGATACTGCTGGTGAGAAAGGTGGATGTTGGAACGAAGCATAGAGACTGCTAATCGGAGAGAGATGGTAGAATGGTGGAGAGAGGGTGAAGAAAGGGGATGAGATAGTGTCAGTGTGGGATGCTGGGTGATGTGGGCTGGATGATGAATCATGTGCGGGACTATTGCAATGAATGAAAAGCAAATTGCTAAGGTAATGAAAACGGAGACTCGTAGGAGGAGAGTTGGACGAGTGGAGAAAGTCGGGAGTGTGGGGCCAACTGCCAAAAGTTACGTGGAAAGAAATGAGGGAACGTGAGAAAGTTAAAAGATGGAAGCCATGGCGGCTGTGAAAGTAATGTGCTCGAGTAATATAACTTATTAAAGTGTGTGGTCTTTACAAGTTGGAACATAAGTATTGGTCTCCGTAACACTTCGGGAACATCAAATGACATCTTAACTTCACAAAGTATCAAGCAGCACCCTCCCCCGAAACATAGCTAATAAGACTAATATCATAAGAACAAAACAAGTTCACGGAACCTTGGTGCATAATCTCCGGAAGTTGTTCGCCAGCGGTAAGAAACGCACGGTACCATAAGTGGTAAAAGGTAACGAATAGCACATGAGGGGAATTGCAACACGACTTCCAAACTGTACCGACTATTTAGGTATGCTGGTGGAGGCCACGTCCAATGGCGGGGAACTGGGGTTAAGACAATGATGCGAGCATCGTTGTCTACTCAGAGGATGAGATCCTACCAGAGTCCCCTCTGCGGGAGACAGCCAATATAATTTCATCAACATTACTCTAACAGCAGGTCGGAGAGAACTAATATGCCAGACTACTAATTTTAGATAATAAGGTCTTAATAGCTCGGCGGATACGTCAGGGGCGCCCCAGTCCAATCTGATTTCCAGAGACGAATTAGGTACCATGTAACCCTCCCAAACCGTCCAACGGTAATGCAAGGTATCGGCTCAACCAAATGAGCTGACGGGGAATCATCCTTTCAGGTGATTGCAGCTACGACATAAAAGCTGTTAATCGTTACCTTCTCGTCACCGTAATACTGATGACCGAAGTGTTACATTATGAGGCGACCAGGTAGCCATACTGCTAAACCAAGGCGTCAGGGATCAGGCTGCAGACCAGGTGCTAAAGCTGGTCGACGCTATTATACCTCAGGTTCTAAGCACATCGCTACCATGCACGTCGGACGTTGAACTAATCTTCACAGCATTAGCGCTGGTGGCGCTCTCCTTAACAAATGACTAATCTCATTATATCCGGCTTTAATTCCCGAGAAAAGTGCTGCAGGAGGACGGCCAGTGGACCGGACTGACACACGGACAGGCGGCGGCTCCACAACACCCCTCCTCTTGCAGACAGGAAGGGTAGGGAAGTCGCATGCGTCTCAGCCGAATCTGGTAAAGCCTCTGACCGTCTCCTTCGCCAATAGGGTAGCTATGGCTGGCAGCCCCATAGATGGTGCCATGACTAAAGTGCAGCTTCAGTATTCAGTGGTGCCCGGGACCATCCTACACTCTCCATGTCAGGATTGCTGGTCTTACTTCCTGTCTCATTGAAACGGGACTA
>JAYMFT010076002.1:0-14439 GCA_038088735.1 Panulirus argus
CGTGGGAAGTATTCTTTCTCCCCTATCCCCAGGGATAATATATATATATATATATATATATATATATATATATATATTTTAGATGCATTTATGATTTCATGCACTTAGTGTCAAAAATGAACCAAATTGATTTTTTACTTCAGGCATAGTGAGTGTTAGGTCTGGTATATTTGGTTATGTGGAAATTTATGGTGAGTGAATTTTATGGGTAAAATACTGCTTAAACTTGTGCAGTGTTTTCCCATAGGATAATGGGCAAAAGTATAGAAATAAACCATCCTTTGCGTGTACTTAGTGATTAGGAGAAAACTTTTGGAAACAGATTTTGTAGTTGCTTATGTACAGCCATTGCAGTTCATTAGTAAGTCTGGTTGCTAGGAGTTTGTATCATTTAATTTTAGCTCCTGAACATTCCACTCACCTGTGCAACTTTCAAAATTTATGTTTTTCAAGTTGTTTAAAGAAAGTATTTAACCTTATAGCTTCAAAGATATTCATATAATATTAAATGAAATCACTTCATGATTATTTTTTGTTCACTACTTCATTGTGACAGCGAACAGGAGTTTTGTAAATATATTAGAACAATGTACCAAAAAATATGAAGAGTCAAGTGAGTTGCCACTGCACATGTTTTATCATTTATTTTACCTTAGCTGAAATAAAGATAACTGATTATTATTATTTTATTGTTTATGATAAATCTTCTTGTTATAATCATTATTTTTAATGGATAGTTTTTCATATCAACAGAACTCTAAAAGTTTGTAAAATTATCAGCCAAAACAGTCAGATGCAGTGTCCTCGAGATTAGGTTGGCATTGTCTCCACTTTTGCTTGAAATGTTTTCCTGCCTCATTTTGGTCATCTTTTGATGCTAAGAGAGTTAGTGTCCAAAAACCACTCTCCACAGTCCGATGACAGATCATCATCGTCAGATAATTCAGGGTCATCATCTAGGTAAAAGTTGCATAATTTCCTTTTGTAGAAACTCATGCAGAAATTGTACTCCTTGACATGGTTAGAGGATGACTGACCATGGGTAGAAATTATCATGCACTCAATGTCCACAAAGGCTCAGTGCACAGCCATGTTAATTGAGGTGTGAAACTTGATGTATAAATATCCTTTTAGATGTGTTAGTCAGCTTGCATAGATATTTGTCAAGTGGCGTTAAGGGGTTAACTAATGTCGACATGCTGATTTAAAAAATGCCACATATTTTCTTCATGAAGTTCAGAATTCTATTTATGATGTCATCATTAATATTACTGGCAGAAAAGCTCATGCTATGGTTAGGTGTACCTGCTTGTTCCTGCAGAAGCCTGTTGGGCCTTCAATCCAAAAATAGCCTTCAGCCTTTGCATACTATCAAATTCCTGAAAGAGAGTTGTTGCAGCCAATAAGTTATTAGAATGTTTTTACTGTCTAAACAGACTTAAAGAATTCATTGCAGTATCGTCATACAGAATGATTCATCAATGTTGGTGGGTTTCTTTTCTCTGGTTGCCCCATCATTGTACAAAATGACCATATGAAAATTATTAAATGTCAAGTTGAAAGTAAAGCATGTGAAAATTATTTAAAGTCAAGTTGAAACTAAAATACATTATGAATAATAAAATATATGTATATGTATGCAAGTGGATAACAGAAACTGAAATGAGCAACTACAGGTGGGATTAGTACCAATTTTATAACTGAAAAATTAAGATACTTTAACTTTAGAAATATAATGCATATAAAAGTATCAGGGTGTCTAAAAAAGTGTACATTCATTTTTCCTCTCCGAAAGAGTTTCTCTTCACCTCTTATGTACTCGCATAACATTTGGTGCCAGTTGCTCCATTTGCTGCAGATTTTTTTTTTATATATTTTTATTTTTTTTTAGGCTGACACAGAGCTCAATTCATTGCAGTAACAATATGCCACAAAAAGAGTTCATATCTAATGCATTCCCTCAAAGAAGCTTCATTTCTACACCTAAAAACTAGCAAAAAATTTGATGATGATCCTTTCAGTAGTTGCTGAGTTCTGAGTTTTGGTCATCCATGTAAGTTCATGCATACATACATATGCCAGAGTTCCATTATAGTAAGATTTTTTTGTAGTTTATGAGTTTCTCTGAAGCACTTTATTTCTTCTTGAGATACCATGGATTTATTATAGTGAAATTTTGATTTTGAGTGGCTTGGATTTAAAGATAAGTGAAATGAACAATTATAATCTGCGAATGCCTTGTCAGGAACATTTGTGGTTCAACTGGACCCAGTTTGGGATGCAAAATTCTACTTTATCTGATGGATCCTTATGTCACTGGACAAAAATTGTGTTGTAATGGACTCTAATGGAATTTTCTGTTGGATCCCAAATTGGTCTCTTGAGTCCAAAGGATCTGTAAAGAAGCTGAACTTTGATAATGTTGAAGTCTGTTAGAACAGGGTTTCACAGCAGTATGCATATCAAAAACTCATTGTAATAGTGTGTATATGTGTATGTGTGTGTATGTATATATGTATATATTGATATGTATATATATATGTACGGTGGATATGTGTGCATGTATGTATATATGTGTGTATGCGGGGGGATGGGTTTTTCTTAGTCTGTTTCCTGGCGCTACCTCCCTTACGTGGGAAACAGCGATCAAGTATAATTAAATAAATAAATAAATATAGATAATAAATAAATAAGTGTTATATTGTATAGAAATAATTTATGAACAGATTCACTTTAGTAAGAATATAAGACTAAGAAAGCATCACAGAGCTGTAATTAGTGATGTAAAAATGTACACATGATAAGTAGTCGTACATGCTTGTTTCATCCCATGGGTACAGGCAGGACTCACCTGCTGGTACATGAAAATGTGAAGATTTTTTCTGTAACTTTAACTGTTTTCCTGTTTCGAGGAAGGGCTCTTTAGATCCTTCAGCCTATAAAGAAAATGCATATTAGGGATTGCAGAATTTATGCTCATGTCAGTAAATTTCTGATAGTGCTAAAGTTTGAGTTTATGGTTGTATGTAGGAGCAATGTTACTAAATAACTATGGGTTAGGAAGGAAGAAAAGATTACTTCGGGGAATCTTATCTTTTATTTTTTACATATGTGTTAACTATTTCTCATTTGAGTGAGATAGTGGCAAGAACAGATGAATGAGCTTTAGAGGAAAAAATTTTGCTTGGCTTTTTCTTCTGTTCCATTATTTGCATAGTAATAGAGGGGGGAGGATTTTGAGTCCTTTTGCTGACCCTCTTAGTTGTCTTGTTTGACATGCAGGAAACACATCGGCAGAATTCTTTCTCCCTTATTCCCTTGGATGATGTTTCTTACTGGTGATTCATGGTTTGCAATATCTACACTACATTTCCAGCAGCCTCACTTACTGGTCTGTTTCACACTACTTCACCACAAGCTTAAAACACTGCAGATACCTTTTTATATTTTCTTGTTCTGGTTCATCACTTTGTTTACTTGATTATTCATCACTTTGTTTACTTGATTATCATAGGGGTTTTATATATTTAGTTTATCCCTATGTCTGTCTTGGACTTTTTTGCTGTATATTGTCAGTCGTTTTACTTATTAGTCTGTCTTGTTTTGTTCCTTATTTCCTATTGTATTGTGTTGATTATGACAGCCTTTCAGTGTATTTTTCAGTCTGTTTTTCATCTGGCTGTCTATCTCTGTCTTTATTTATGAAGCAGTGTTTGTTATGTGTGGCTGATGTGGATATGCAAATCTGCTGCAGGTACTTTTACTCACTAACCATTTCCATTCTTAAGTATAGAAACATAAAGATGGTCTTGTAATGTTTAGATACAAGTAGAAGCATTCATTTGCTCTTGTGTCTTAAAACTTACTCCTTTTTTGTATGACGAATTTATATAACAGTGTCCCCTATGTTTATGATTAGGTTTGCATGTACATTCATTTATCTATGCCCAGATATGTAGGTTTGCAATTACATTGTTAAACACTGTGTATAATAGAACATGTGTTATTCCCCAGTTGCTTTCTCTGACAATGGATGGTTTAACTGGTGCAGTGCAGGAACGTATGATTGCTGAGTCAAAGACCAAATCTGGACACATGATGCTCAACATGAACCTATTTTCTATTGGCTATTTGGCCATTGGTAAGTAGTATGGTGTTTATAAGCTGCTTTACTGCTGCTGTTTATTGCAAGTCTTTGTGTGGTTGCTTACTAATATGACATGCATTAAAGCAAGCTGCAACTAGAAATTTAGGTATCTTTAGATTCTGCAGTAGTACATTATACAGTTGATTAGGGCCTTAGCTGCCCGTGCCGTCTCAGCTAACATAAAAAAAAAAAAAAAATGAACATTAACTTGTATATTTTATGTGAGTAGGATGATTAGGACTATTTGCTGTAGCAAATTTAGCAGGATGATACAAATGGTAGTGTAACCAGTTACCAATATGTCTTATTCTCCTTTTAAAGAATTCTTAGATTTATCCCCCCAAAAAAGAAAACGTGCTTCTTGATTAAAGTGTAGGTGATCAAAGAAATGAGCTGCATTGTAAGGTCACAAACAGGAAGCAAATAGGATTCATTGCATTTGTAATGAAGAGAGCATTTGATATTTCCATGTTGTCTTAAATGGCAAAAAATAGAATAATAGATTTGATTTTGATTTAAGTTTTTGCATAAGATGGGAAATAACTATACTGCACATTTGAATGCTAAAGAAAGGGAAACTCAGAATGATCTGGGGTATGAAGGAGTAAATTGCTTGATGGATAGTTGTGTGAAAAGTGAAAATGAGAGTAGAGTATAGTAGGTAGTAATTGGTAGGCAGCCACTGATCGGGGAGATATATTACTGGTAATACCCGCCTGGGTACTAGGATGGTTAATGATAACTGCATTGTGAGCCATTGCTTCACTGGTTGTCAATCTGCACTCCTCTACCTAGGTAGCTGTCTTTTCTTTCTGCCTCACCCACACTTGGATTGCTGGCATTCTGTCCCCAAACATACAATTTCTTCTTGTTTCATATTACATCTTACAGCACTTACACAACTTGTACATTGTTACTTTAGATTTTCCTTCGGTAAGCACTCCCACAACTTGTGCTTTGCACCTTTAGATTTTCTTATGATGAGCGCTATGCACTAGTCCTTCCTTTTGACAAAATGGTAGGAGCAGTAGATAGAAGTAGTAGTTAGAAACATTAGGCAGGAGCTTTAGGTAGACACATTAGGTAGAAGTATTAGGTACAAACATTAGGTGGGAGCATTAGGTAGAAGTAGTAAACTGGAACATTTGGTAGACACTTCAGGTAGAAGCAGTCATTAGGAATATAAGATAGGAACCTCAGGAAACACTGCTCTAGAGTTGCCTACTGCCAGTGGTCTGTCAAGGGTGAGGCACTAAAGGCTAAGAAGCAGCACTGGAGTTCCCAGAGGGAATGGACTTCAGAGATAGAGTCTTGCAAGGGAGAAATGATTAAGATAAAGCTCTGCTTGATGGAATTAAGAATTTGATTGTTGAAAATGTTGAAGAACCTTTCATGAAGGAGTTAGTTGTCCCAAGTTCTGTAGGTCAGGATTGGTAGAAAATAAGAGCAGTGGATATGGATGACTAGTGTAGTTCAGTTAGAATAAGGACAGAATAAAGAATGAAGATGTGAGAGGTATATGTAGTGCGAAGAACTAGGAGGATGTATGGATGTGTGGTCATGTAGAATGCATGGAAAATTATAGTTGGGTTAAGAATATCAATAGCATTACAGTTGTTACAGGTGGAGTTACTAGGAGGAGAGGGAGATTACAAAAGAGATTATTTACTAGCTAACAAGTATTTATGTTGAGTTCTTTTCTAAGGCATGGCAACTGCTTAGCATTACAAGAGGTATACTGTGGAAGAGATTGTAGGCCTACCCATGAGAACCTCTGATTAGAGTTTTGCCATAGGTAGGACTAGATCATGATATCCAAGCTAGAGATATTTCATTTGAGGTTGCCAGAGGAATGATTTTGGATTAGATGCAAAATGGAAGCATTTTATGTACACAGAAGAAGAGTAAGAACCATTTTTTGAGTGGAAATTCATGTTTTACCGTAACACACTGGGCATGGTTTGAAGATGCTTATTAGTAATATAAGAGACTACATACCTAATCCATTCTATGTAATAGAATAGGGATAATGATGGTAGGTATATAGATAAATAGATAAATTTATCTTTGAACTACGCTGCAATGTTGGTTCACTTTCCCTCTTATATAGGTGTTACTTTGGTTTTTGACCTCAAGGGACTGCTTGTGTGCCCACACCACTAGCTAGACCATGCAATACTTGGCAAGCTGCTGTGTCACATGATTATTGTGTGGCCATCAGCAACTCAAGGGTGGGCCATTTTGATACCTGCTTCTTTCCCTACATGTTGAAGCTTTGGAACTGTCTGCTTTCTCATGTCATTCCCATTAACTATGACTAGTACCTTTCAAAAGACAAGTTTTTCATTTTCTCCAAAATTCATAAATACTTTCCGTTATCTTTTCTTTTACCGTTTCATAATTCTCTCTATATTTCAATTAGGGCCTGGAATTGATATGGACGTTTTTCCGTGACTGTAGCCTTCAACATAAGGAAAAAGAAGAAAATATCATCTATGGTAGTATCAATAGCATTTGGTTGTGACAAAACCATTGTTTTGGTTTTGGTTTCTGATACACTGTAGAATTAGAAAAGTTTTGGGTTTCAGATATCCTGAGTATTCAGTACAAATATGAATGGATTGTAGAAGGAGTGCATTTGAGAAAACTTGTAAGCCTTAAAAAATGATGAATGAAATTGATTATGCGGTACTTTATTATTTGCTAAGCTCATGTTTTATAATTCTTGGAGTCTTACAGTGCACATGTTACTCAGTCATTACCATGTAGATGAAAGACACTTACCTGTAGTATTTATACTGAACTGCATTAAGTAACATGAGCAGCAGTGAAACTTGTAGGAGCATTCCAGATATACATGTATTTGCATTTTAACTTTCAAATACCTAGATCAGCAGTTTCATAGCATGTGTTTTGAGCATTACAGGTAAAATTTTAACTCGATGTGGGGATGCTGATTCATGTGCTACACATATTTTGAATGCACAGAATGTTATGCAAAATGTAGACTGATAAATAAATAATTTTGTCATCCTAAATATAATATGCAGTAGCCTATGTTTACAGAGGAAGCTGCATTGGCTTCTTTGTGTGAGATGGTTTGGTTGATGTAAATAGTTATGGTTTTGTAATACAGTTTGTCTCTCAACAGCTCTCTTGGTGACTGGTGAGCTCTTCAGTTTTGCTGCTTTTGTTCAGCGTTACCCAGATGTAATCACTAAAATGTTGATCTTCAGCATTTGTAGTGCCCTTGGTCAAGTGAGTATTATATTCCTCTTGACCTTATAGGGTATTGGTAAGCATAGACCTTATGATTGGGATTTTTTCTCTGTATTTGAATGTGAAAATTTTGATGGGCAGAAGAGGGTGTACAAGCTGAAATTCTTTGATTATTGATGTTTATGCACATTTAATTGCACTTTCTAATGTGTCTGAAATTTTATTACGTATATATTTTATCACATATTATATATAATTCTTTAATCAAAGTAAGTATAACTGAGGTAGGTTTTGATACATATCTGTATTTGATGAAAACCCATGGAGAGACATTTCTCTTATCTGTTTAAGGGACAGATTGATAGAAAGTTTCAGTACTTGATTGTGCTCTATTTTATGCAATTGCCACGAGTATCTCACCAATCATGAGCATAATTTATTTGAATCTGACAATCCAGCCAATCATTTGCCTGCCCAGTAAGCAATTAACTCCACTTCTTGGGCATTAGCATGCCCAGCAACCAGCAGTAGATATTTTTCATATTTTTTCTAATCGCTGTATGTAATTGATCATTAATTTGTGTATTAGGGAAGAACCTCTTGAAGGGAATTGTATATGAAAAATATATGAATGATGCAATTTACCATACCATTTCATCAATTATATGTTAAATGTTTTGAAATGAAGGTGGGTGGAAACTTGGTAAGAATTCTATTTTCTTTAGTTATTTTTCTTATATATTTTCTAAGAATTTACAGTTGATTGCGCTTTCATGCACAAGGTAAGAATGTTCAGATGCTCTGTAGAGCACAAGTGCACATATAATATATGTAATGGTATGCAAGTATGGTGGAACAAAAACACTATGGGTAATAGAGAAATTCTGAAAATATATTTGGATTCAGCGTGCAAAAATACATAAGAAACAATTTTTCCATGGGACAAAATCTTTGTTGACCGTTGTAGCCATTTTTTCTTGTGGGCATCTGATTCATATCTATGGGGATTGTCTTTGCCTCAGAAAGGAGTACTGCTCATGTTTTTGGGTGGCTCTCCCTTCATCTCTCTATATGCCAGTGTGGAATCAAAAGTCTTCAGTCTCATTAATTATCTAGTCATCATCTCTCGTCAACCCTTGCTCTCTGTCTGCGGTGATTTTGCTACCCTTTCTCTACTGTACAAATTTTAATATTGCCATTGCTTTAAAGGGCTGTCTAACTGTTTTCCTGCCACAAAGATTTTGACCCATGACTCGTGCCTGATTGTTGCTTTCCTTAGTTTTCGTGTAGAGACAAAGAGTCAGGTATACAAACACCTGAGGAACTCTGGTTTCTGCATGCTTTCACTTGAGATGACCATGATCAGGACATGTTTTGCCCATGCCATGTTGTAGGGAGTAACTGAGGTGCAGATGTCTGTGGTTAATAAATAACTTGGAAAAGTGGCACACTTCATGTCACCTCAGCCTCTGCACTGGGATGTCCTAGGCCTGAGTTACTTTGCCAGCCTTATGAATTTAAATGGTTGAAGGAGATGAGTATTCATAGATGCGTCTCATTGGCAGAGATAAAACTTTTGATTTCTTACTAAGTGCTGTCTTATGATTATTGGACTCTGCCTATGGTAGAGAAATTGTTTTTCATCCTTCATAATCTTCATTTCTCACCATTGTTACTTCACTCTATCTCTAACATCTTGTGCCACCCTGCTATTTAGTTTAGCCCTGTTGTTTTCTATAATTCACTTTTTATGTCTTTTCTTTTTCATTAATGACCCTAGACAATATAATATATATAAAAGAAAAAAGGCTTATTAGTTTTATGGAATATATTAGGAAGATTTGAACATTTTTTAGTATTGATGCATGTTAATTTAGTGAAGTACCAATTTTTATGTATGAATTTTGTTTTCTCTTGCAGTTCTTTATCTTCCTGATGGTGAGTGACTTTGGCCCACTCCCATGTTCAGTGGTGACTACAACTCGCAAGTTCTTCACTGTGTTGGGATCAGTTATTCTCTTTGGTAACAAACTCTCTCCTCGACAGTGGGCTGGTACTGCGTTTGTATTTTCAGGTAAATTATTTGTCGTTATGTGCTTTTTATATCCTTTTCTGTTGCAAATTTGGTCTCACCAACAGTGATTTTCTTCACCTAAAGATATAAGCATTACATTACATATATTTGTTGTGGATTGTAGAAAGGTGAAATAAATGGAAGGGGTGTTTCTAGACTCCACCTATATGAGGTTACACTGTAAGTGAAGAGTCATCTTTGGCAGTAGTAGTACAGTCTCCCTTAAAGAACTTCTCACTCTAAAGGAGTCCACATTTACCTGATAAGTACTAGAAGCAGTGCATCCTTAGGCTGCAGGAGCCTCTGGAAGGAGGTCCTGTGTAACTCCAGGAGGCTTTCTTAGAAAGAGGTTTTGCATTAATTACAGATAAATAAACTAATGTATCTATATTTTTTTCTTACTTAATCGCCATTTCCCACGTTAGCAAGGTAGTGCCAGGAACAGATTAAGAAAGGCTGCATCTGGTCACATCCATTCTCGAGCTTTCATGTGTATTGCACTGAAACCATAGTTCGCTGTCCACAACTAGGCCCCACAGATCTTTCCATGGTTTCCCCGGATGCTTCACATGCCCTGGTTCAGTCCATCAACAACATGTTGATCCTAGTATACCATATATGTACATAATGTTCTGACCTATCCTAGTGTACCATATATGTACCTAAAGTTCTGACCTATTACTCCTACTTAATGCTCCTGCTTAATGTTCCTTCCTACTATTTCTACCAAATTTTTTTTACCTATTGCTCCTGCCTAAAAGTTCCTACCTTCTGCTTCTATCTATTGCTCCTACCATTTTGCCAAAAGACAGGGCTATTGCATAGTGCTCACCACAGGAAAATCTAGAGTTACAAAGAATAAGCTGTGTGAGTTAAGTGTTGTCAAGTTTTATGTGTGACATGGAGAGATTGTATGTATGTGGACAGAATGGCAGTAGTCCACATGTGGGTGACCAGAAAGAAAAGACAGCTATATGGATCAGAGGAGTGCACTTTTGCAACCACTGAATAGCTGGCTTACCATGCAGCAGTCACTAACCCTACCGATACCCAGGTGGGTATTACTGGTAATATACATCCCCCCCCCTTTTTTTTTTTAGGCTCCAGTCATGAACAAAACTCCACATCAAGGCCGGGCCCTAATTGAAACATTGATAGAATTAAGAAATGGAAAAAAAAAAGACATGGAAAGTATTTACGAATTGTTGAAAGTGAAAGGCCTGTCTTTTGAAATGAGCCAGTTCATAGTTGTTGGAAGGGATATGAGAAAGTAGAGAGTTCAAAGCTTCGATGTGTAGGGAAAGAAGCAATTATCAAAACAGCACACCATCGAGATGCCGATGGCCACACAATAACCAGCTATCACTCTGATGTCTGGAGTATAGATTTGAAAGTGTGACTTATGTTTGTCTGGTAAGCATGGTTCTTGATAGGTGTCTGGTGGAATGGTGTTTAAGACTGAGCTGGAAGGGCACTTGTTTAGTGCTTGTATGGCCACTTCAGTGTGGGTGTGTTTTGTCGGTGTTATGTATGCTGTGGTTAGGGGATATGTGACTCGAGGTTGCTGAACTATGAGGCAGGATCAGGTTTTTTATTTCTGCTGAGGGGTTGGTGGTTAGTTATGGAGTGATTTGGATGGGAGGGGTTTAGTGCTGTTGCAAAGAATTGAGTGTCGAGCATGTTGAGGTGGGATTGTATTGGGAGTAACTTTGTTTCATTGTGTTAATATAGGGTATTTTTGGTTGCTAAGCAGCCAGTGATTGTTATGAGTGCTCTATTTCCTGTGGTCTGCAGCTTTGTTGTAATTGATTTTGAGAGAGTATAAAACCAGGCAAGTGAGGCATAGTTGAGAGTGGAGCAGATAAGTGGCTTGTGGAGGATGCTAGAGGATTAATTTTTTACTCAAATCTGGCGCCAGTTACTGTTCTGAGGGCATTTCAATTGAATGAAGCTCTTGTGTTGATGTAATTGGTGTGGGAAGTGAATATCATGTGTGTGTGTCATATTCAGTGGGAGTGATTGTCCATTCAAGGTGACTGGAGGGTGTGAGCTGAATTCGTCTGGGGTTAAAAGAGTGAGTGAAGACTTCTGTAGCGATGCAGACATTATGTTCTAGGTGAGCCAATGTTCCATTTTGTGATGTGATTTGCTGGAAGTAGTGGGAGGAAGTTTAGGAAGAGATTGAAGAGGGTTGGAGAAAGAATCTCTCCTTGGGAACTCCATTGTAGAGTTAGGATTCTAGTGATGAAGTCAGTGTGATTGACTGACTTGGTGGCTATCTTTGAAATTGGTCAACCATTTTTTGTAATTTTTTTTTGGAGTGTGGCATTAAGTATCTTTCGTGTGAGGATGTGTCAAGGGATAAGGTCATCTGCTTTGTTGATGTTTATTACCAGTAGTATTGTGTGGGACAGGGGCTGAGGATATCTGGGATGTGTTGTTTTTAAGGTCAGTTTATAGAGTGATGGTGGAGTAGTTAGGCCTGAAGCCATGTTGTGTTGGTGAAACTGGGATATTTTGCTTCAATCTGTTGTGGATCAATTTTTCACTGAGTTTAGATACGGAAGACAGAAGTGATGTAGGGCACTAGGTATGGAGGGCTTTAGGACAGGAATTATACGTACAAGTCAGTTTTCAAGTGTTAGGGATTTTGCTATGTAGCGCGGAATGGTTGAAAATGTCTGTAAGTGCATTGATTACAACTGGGTCAAAGTGTTTTATGTGATAATTTGATACGTTGCCAGGGCTTGTTGCAGGAGAGTTCTTTGAAGTTTTAATTGCATTGCTTGTATCAGTGCGAGTGAAAGGTGGGAGAACAGTTGTTTCTGAATGGCTTTTGTGTAGGTTTTTCATGACTCTCACATCCAGATACTCATTTAGTGAAGTGAACTGAATTTACTTTGGGGATGGCTTATGTGTTTAGTAAACTTACTGTGTTTCGCATGTACATTTGTGGAGCTTTTCAACCTTTGCATTATTATCTGACTGTACATGTTTTTCTCCTTAAATGAATACTACACATGCAGTTTCAAACTATCTCAAAAATAAAGATTTTTTGTCTTACAGGGCTCACCTTAGATGCTGCTTATGGAAAGTCACCAAAGAAAGAAGTTGTGGAATCAAAGGAAAGTAAAGAGTGAGGAAAAGAAAAGGATGATAGTTTTACTATATATCCATGTGAGATATGAGAAGAGAACTTAGTAACAGCATAGGCACTCTGTGTTGTAATTTTTTAAGGAAGAGAAAGGTAAAGGAATACTAGCTTGTGCTGGGAAAAATTCTGAAGACAGCAAAGTGCTGTACTTTTTTCGTATTTGAAGATCAGAGAAGGATGCCCTGATGTCCCATTAAAACAGGCATAGAAAGTTTGTATTCAGTGAGACAAATATTCCTGTTTTTTTTAGGAGAAAGTATCATAATATGTATGATCAGTGTGTATTTACTGTAATACCTAATTATGTGAGAGTATTCTGGAGTGTTCCAACATTTCCTTATCCTCCCCTACGCATATATAGGCTCTTGTGAATACACAAATTGTTTTTTTACACCAGGTCTGTTATCTATAGCAGCAGTATTGTGTACGACAGTTGTATTTTCAACTTGAAACTAAATAATGTATTTTTTTGCCAGTTTCTATTCTGTATGATAATGAAATAAATATATAAGTTAATTAGTTATTTCATCTTCTTTGATATAGGGACTGTATGACAAGTTATCATGAGGGATACACTGTAAATGTTACTGACAGTTAATGAACAGAGTTTTAAGCCATTTGTATTAAACACTAAATAAAATTAGAAGTGATGAGGAGTTTACTAAAATGTTTAGTTTTTCTTGGCTGAAATCAGCATGTCATCAAGATTACAGGGCTTAATGTAGCTTATAATGATACTGATGTTATTTATTAATGCAAAATGAATAAATAAATAAATAAATAAATATATAAAATGAAGATAGGTGTAAACCTGGTTGGAAGCATTATGATTTAAGTTTCTGATAATTAGATAATGTATAGAGTGCCAGTATGTAAGGGAATTAATTCTCTCCATATCCATTGTGCCCTTACTCTGCATTCAAAGTAGGGTTGCATTCATGATTTCCTAATATGAGGACTACAGATAATCTTGGCATACTTATCCGATCTTGTTCCCTGAGGCACATGTATTCTTTTGAGTTGTATCATAACTTTACCATTAGTCTGGTTTTACAGCTGTGTCCTTCCACTTCACACAAAACCACTTAAATTATTATACATGTACTGATTTTCTGTCCCTTGACCATCAGACTTTTCATTCTTGTATTTTATTTACCCTTTTTCAAGGAAATCTATATCCCATAGATTTATTCCTTGCTTCATATATATATATGTTCTGATAGATTTTGAAGAAATACTGTTTTTTGTCTTTATTCACTTTGCTGTACATGTACTGCAGGGTGGATGATTTATAATAATTGCTAATCGCTAATCATTGCATTTAGAAGTCATCCCTGTGGGTTCATTCACACTAAGCACCCATCTTGGGTGCTCAACCATGTAGAGGGAATAAAAAGCAAAGAATAGGAAGCTGTTATTACTGTATGCCTCCCTCTGTAAGAGAGAAGCATGTTTTTGATGTGTAGTAGGTGGTTGGCAGGCATTGGTCATGGAGGTACTTCTGTCTGGGTGTTAATGGAGTAGTGATAGTTGCACAGAGAACCATTGCTGCATTGGCTTTTTTTCTTTTTTTTCCTTGCTTTGGCATGCTGTTGACTTTCTTTCTCTGCTTGACAACACATGGCTTGCTGGAACTCAGTCTGTAAACACAAACTCCTCTATGTCGTTTGCTTAATACTTTGACAGGGTGTGGCATCGGGGTCTCTTAAACTCCCCTCTTTTGGCTTCCCTCCCTCGCTTTGATCCCTGATATTTAGCTTCCTCTCCAGCCGATCTGTCTCTGTGGTTGTTGATGGATCAGCCTCCCCCCTTTTCTCCATCAACTGCGGTGTCCCTCAAGGGTCT
>JAYMFT010076013.1:0-14438 GCA_038088735.1 Panulirus argus
CCACACACACACACACACACACACACACGGCCTTATCACTTTCCAACTAGTTCCGTTCCTCGTCCCTTCCCTCAACTTTCAGCCTCACAAGTGGACAATATCCTCCAACTTTACTTTCTCAGACTCTCAAACTTTGCCTCCCCGTCACCCAGGTACCAATCAGACAGTCTTTCTTCTCTTCCTATAGCTTACTTTGGCTATAATACACAACTTCCTCAGTATATTTTTATCTTTAAGATAAAGTGAACGGTTCGTTCCATTATTCCCATGCTTTAGAATAGTCTGTATTCCTGAAAATCTTCAACAATAACATAGTAACTTTTCGAGACGATTTGTTATGCAAGTTCTTCGTCGACGATGCCGTATGGAACATTCTATTTCTTTTTTATATGATTCTTGAAAACTTTTTTCCTCAACTTGGTAGATAACAAGATACATGACTTAAAGGCTACTTAAGATAACAGATATAGTCGGTACCCCTGGCCTCTCTACGTTCGTATTACTCGTGTGGGTTCTTGAATTCGCTACACATCTTCACTACGCGGTTAACTACTGAACGGATTTTATGATCCCCGATCTGACCCTTGGTAAAGACTCTAGTATGACTTGACGTGACCCAGGTTGCCCTAAGAGCCTCCCATGCCTGTCTTTGACACCCTGTGTCACCACCCATCTTCGTCTTGTCTGGGTCGATCTTCGCAGTGTCTCAATGGCATTGGGAAGTTCCGCTCACACACCTCCTCTGTGTCCAAGACCCATGATGTCTTTTTTTTCCTTTAGTGGGAGCGATGGAGATCAGAACTGACGTCATTTGAGGACTGAGGTACAATTCCTGACTATTTAGATAATCACAGACCAGTTTTTACTTATAGACACAAACTAATGCCTGCTTACGGACATTTTTTGAGCCTACTTACGGACTTAGGACGGTTGTTTATTGAGATTTTGGACGAAAGCAGTTTTTATCTTTATCTGTGGACAGACACCACTGCTTGCTTTAGTTAGGTACATAGAGACCTTTGCTTCCTTCACTTATGGACACGGTGACCACTGCTAATCCTAACGAAGCAAGGATTATGATCATTATTGCTCTGGGGGCTTATAAACACAAATACAGGACACTAGATTTTCGCCATGACCTCGCTCCTCACAGCCTCCCTTTACCACAGCATAAAGACAACCTCTCGGAACATAGCGGGTCTTCAGCCTTCTCTTATTCATGGTGGGTCAAGGCACCAGTATTTTCGATGGTGTGTGTGGAATGTCTCGACGCCTCTGGTGAGGCAGCGCCACAACCTGTCCCTCCAGCTCCTCCACCGTCCCACACTCCTCAGTCTGCAGGTTCTTATGTCCCTCACGCATTCTCCTATACCTCCAGTATAGCTAAAGGCTTCCTCTTCTTCCTCCCTACTTGCCTCATCGACGATCCGTAATAGCCTTTGCACCCTACAAAATTCCCTCTGATAAACCCTGACTTGTCCCTCTGTATGTAATCTTCCCTGTGACATTCTCGCAACATTTTTCCTTTTTTCTTCCATAAGCTCCCGGCATCTCCCTGCTACACACCTCTTCCCCTCACCTCCTCCCCATCATGAGCGCCCCTAGCTCTCTCTCTCTCTCTCTCTCCCCTTTTCCATACCCTTATCTATTATCACCCCCTCCTTTTCTCGGTAACCATCGCTGACAAGCCCTGTGGAGCGAGGTTCTATGGCTGGCCTCGAGGGAACACCCGCTGATATAAGCAGCGAGGACATCTCTAGAAATGGTGTTTACGACATGTTTTGCGGAGATACGGGACTTCCGGCGGGTTCCTTGGCAAATGGCTAAAAAAGAATTTTACCTCGAGCATGAAAGTGATCGTTTTGATGACCGAGGTTAATGAACCCGTCCAGACGGCCTGTGACTCTTCACCTTTCGCTGGTGGTGTGGTTGTCTTGGTGACGGGGAACTGATGCCAGACAACTGTTGATCGGTAACGGGGACAGTAGAAGCGGTAACGGGGACAGTGGAAGGCTAATGTGCGGCAGTGGGGAGTCGGTGATTGCTTGGAAAAAAATTGCTGGGCGGAATTACATTTTCTTGTTAAGTTAAACATTCCTTTTTTTTAAGACAAGCCAGTCGTGGGCCGATCAAGGCCTCCTGTTGTCTGTCTTTCTCGTGTAAACTCGTGATATCCTTTACGGTGAGATTCGATATCATGTTTATTGAGTCTAGTGATGTCGGCCAGGTACATAACATCCCTCCCTGTGGTGATCTGTAATAAGAGACTGATGAAACCCACCAGACAAATGTATTGCCACTTATTTTCGTGAAAGGCAGGCAATCTATAAGTTCTGTTGCCCCCCAAAAAAACTTAACGGGAACTTCAGCTGTCCTTACCAAGTGTTGTGACAAGCTCCTGAAGACTTTTCCGTGCTCTTGGGTGTACCCTTTGTGTTGCCGGCTGGAGTGGCTCTCATCTGCAGAATCGTCCATTATGCCTGAGTTAGAAACATTCACGTCAGACATGTATCACTTGGTCTCTCTGTTGATAAACTTTGGTAAGACTGACTGCTATTTCCTTTTACCAGCTGATCGGCTCTCGGGTTCGATGGAAAAGCTGTTTCCAACTGTGTCGAGAACATCTCGATAAAGTTGTATGTTTCACAAGATTCTCTTGAGTTTCTTTTTCTATACATAGCTGAATTTAGTTGGGATATAGCTGCATTGAAAACCCTTCCATGAATTTGTCATTGCCTAGTTAAATATTTCTTGCTAGGATGATAATTGCTCTGCAAGACATATATAAGAACTCTCTATCCAATTTTGTGTGTGTGTGTGTGAAAGAGAGAGAGAGAGAATCGCCCTAAACCTCCACATGTGTATCATGTTCCCATGACAAACTCGTCATACGCTTTTGGCCAATAGCCTAGGAACTCTCAGTAGCATCGCCTCAGCCAGCTCCTGGCCTCCGAGTGCTCCAGCCAGTAGTAAGTAGTTCAGGAACTCTTGAGTAACATCACCTCAGTCACTGTCTGGCCTCTGGGGCACCGCCGTCACACAGCTAGAAAATATGGTCGCCATTACAGTCTAGACCAGAGCTAGCTAGAATTATCATGTTTGTTCTAGTCGTTACCTTCTTATTTCGTGAAATAAACCCATAGGATTTTTGTTTAGATTTATCGTTTACCATCTACGTAAGAACAACAAATGTCCACGAGTTAAGAAGAATATGTGCATTACGTAGTTCTTCAGTGGTAGGAATTAACTGACACAGAAGCATTGCTTGTTGAGGAAAGACGGAGGAGTTTTGTAAACAACACGAAGCTGCTTGTTAAGTCTAGTGACTCCGTTCTGAGCTGCTCAAGGGCAGCACTTGTGTGTTCATAGTATCACAGGTGTTCTCATAAGCAGTTTGGGTCCAGTACCTGTGTGTTATCCAATGCTGCTGGTGTTCTCATGAGCATTTAAGGCCCAGCACTTGTGTGTTATTCGGTACTGCAGGTGTTATTGTGAAAAGCTCAAGTCTAGCACTTGTGCCTTGACATACAGTTGTTACGTAACATTACAGTTATGTAATGTTGCATATTCACGTAACATTACAGTTATGTAATGTTGCATATTCTAGATATGGACTCATGTCGACTGTAATCATATTTCATTATTCCCTGGACCAAGTGTTCAGTCCGCAAGGCTAGGCTACACGTAGGAAATGCTTCTCCACGCCATTATTGAAGAAGTCAGCCTTTAAGAATCTCTCTCTTACCCATATAGGACTCACGAGTTCTTTTAGTCTTCATAGGACAAGCTCATGTCTACGTGTGCATGATGGTCACGAGACAATCGTTTGACCTGGTGTCCTTGCGAGGTCACGTCTGCCCAGTCTTAAAAAGGAATATTTCAGAGGAATATCTCCAAGGTTTTATGGGTTTGTGTACCGTGTCACACTATATACGTAGCTGAAGGACCAGATCTTTGACCGACTGCATTTTCAATTCGATATATATCAGTTCAGTTTATTTTTCGTTTTTCTCAATTACGAAAAACATAAAACATTTTTACCCAGTGCTTTCACATAAAATTTTTGATTGATACTACGTACATACAGCTGCTGTTGGATAACCACCACCATCTGAAGAAGAAAAGGAAATCTTTAAAGAAAAAGTTCTTAATCGGGATGATCACTGACACACACACAAACACACACACACACACACACACACACACATATACACGCAAGATGTGAAAAAATCCCTCAGTCTCGTTGACATCTCGTTCTGGTCTCGTCAGCTTGAATATGTATATATAAATGTATATATATCTCGCATCCTTTCCAATCCCTTCCCTGAGACTTGAGAAGGAAGGGGGGTTTTCCCGTGGGGGGAGGGGGGAATATTTGCTGCAAACATTATCCATCGAGTAGGATGGCAAAGTTGCCAGGATTTTTCCTCCGTTGCAAATGTTTACCTTTCATCATTCTCTGTGATGTCAACAGTGTGTGTGTGTGTCTCTCTGTCTGTCTGTCTGTCTCTTTCTGTACCTGTCTGCCTCTGTCTGTCTCTGTCTGTACCTGTCTGCCTCTGTCTCTGTCTGTGCCTGTCTGCCTCTGTGTCTGTCTGTGCCTCCTCTGCCTCTGTCTGTCTGTGCCTGTCTGTCTCTGTCTGTACCTGTCTGCCTGTCTGTCTGTCTCTGTCTGTACCTGTCTACCTCTGTCTGTCTCTGTCTGTACTTGTCTGCCTCTGTCTGTCTCTGTCTGTATCTCTGTCTCTGTCTCTCTGTCTGTCTTTACCTTTCTGTCTTTACCTGTCTGTCTCTGTCTGTCTGACTGTCTCTATCTGACTGTCTCTGTCTCTCTGTCTGTCTCTGTCTCTCTGTCTGTCTGTCTGATCTTGAAATCCAATGTAATCGATCACTTCCAATCACACAATAGATTCTAATTGCTTTTCCAGGCGTCTTTACCGATGTAATTAATCTCGTTTATAAACACAGATTTACCGATGAGCGAGATGGTATCCGTTTCCAATCAAATGTTGTGAAAGACTGAATCATATTTAAGTCTTTCCAGCGTTAATATCCTTCGTTTTGAGCTCCCGGCTTCACCTGGAGACGTATAGCACACTGATAGAGTCGTACGGGGAGAAAGTAATTGGGATTCCCTTTCATGAAATGGAAGATATTTTGAGACGAAGAACGCCAGACCTCGTATATTGATGTTTCTGAGAAATATTCCTCCAGGGAGATTCGACCCAATCGTCATTATCACTCCCACCGAATATTTCACATCACGTAACACTTTTTCTTTTTTTGTTCCCTGGCTTCTTCTTGGGGCTCATTTCTCTTTCTCTCTTTCTCTCTCTCTCTCTCTCTCTCTCTCTCTCTCTCTCTCTCTCTCTCATCTTTGAGATGACAGCTTTCAATATTTGTTCCTTAATGATTTGAGACTTGCAACACAAACGCTTGTAGCTGAAAGAAATAAAAAAAATAAAGACTGAAAAAGCAGACTCAAATTGGTTTGCAAAAGCCTTGCTTTAGAAATAATATAAGAGAAAAAGAAGATAGCTCTTGGTTCGTCAGCTTTTCTTCCTTGACGACATTAGGGTATTTCACGCGCGCGCCGATTCGTCTCGCTGAATGTTGAGAGAGAGAAAGTTGATCATTCTACCGATATCAAGCGACGCTGCAATCTCTCGCGTCCATTGCAAGAGCAATTGCAGTGTATTTCCCGAATCTCATCTTTCGTCGGGGGAAGCCCGTCTTAATCTTGCTTGTTCGATGCTGTCATTTTGGCCACCTCCGCGAGCAAAGACAGCGATGGATGTGAAAGTTGACACGCGAGAACAAAATTTGTTGACTGCAACGCCACGCGGGAACAAAGATGTATTATGGGTGACAGATAAATGAATTTACGTGATCTGTTTATGATGGAACGGTTGATGGACTTGGTTATTCGTGGGATTCCCAAGGGGCCATTGGGATCCCAGCTCCAGTGTTAGTTTGCATGGTGGTCATGGATATCCCAAGGGACACTGGGACATCCCACTGTTAGCGTACAGTGACCCGGAGATTCGGGAAGACTTAGAAGACTCTGAGCCATTTCAGTATTGCAGTCCAATTACTTCTGGTATTTCAGAGACCTTTGTAATATCTTATCATTCAAGTCTTAGGACTTGATTAAGACTGTATCCATGTAATTCGGGCATAACTGGATAGCCTATCGGTCTTTGAAATGCATGATAATGAATTATCATACATCATTCAAAGGAATATTATGACAGGTAGCTAATGCCGTGTGTTTGGCTTGTATAATAATCCAGAATAGAATTTGAGGACGTAACGCCCGAGTGGTTCATGCAAGATGTCGGACTTGCGTTGCAGAACATGGCGGGCAATGGTGGACCACAGAGTTGTATGGCTCACCCTAGTGACTATGTCTGTCCTGCTGAGGAATTTGATGGGTTGTTGATCCGTAACTACCCTCCTATTATCCCGTGATATCATTGATGAATATAAGTAATCCCAGATTGACGAAGTTCCCCCCAGAAGCCTGAATTGTAGTTGAGGGAGACCCACTTTTGGTGGGATGCTTAAGCGGTCATCATTATGCATCTGCGTAAGGGTTATATGGCTGTACTATAAAGGGTAAAAACTGAACTTAGATGTAAACTTGAGCCAGTGTGTGAAGACGCGCATGCGTAAGTGAATATGGACTTAGAAGTTGAGGGTGTAAAGAAAGGTCTTCTTCGCCTCTGTGTAGAGTCGAGCTAGAAATGTCATTATAAACTTCAACCTTATTTCAATCTGAATCTTTCCTCTCGAATATATCTTTCGATATTTCCACAGAATTTGATAATCCAGTCCAATTATGTCGACAGTTGTCATAGGTTCTCTGTGTGAGCACCAGACACGAATAAACAAAGTGAAGAATCTTCAAAATCCCAGAATAAAGACAAAAATTAGAATAATCTTTGTATACAGATTAAAATCCCAGAAAAGACAAAAAATTTAGAGTAATTTTTGTACATCTAAGACATAGAAGAGCGCATTTTTCGAGGAAAGTATATAAAAGCAAGGTAAAGAAACAAGCCAGATATAATAGAATTCTCTACTGGAATTATTTAACTCGAGCCAAAGCACAGTGGCCACGGCCACCATCTCCCTCAGACTTAGGTACAACCGGCGTTACTACATTACATTTAATGGCTCCTCCCTCTCACCGTGCCGTTTCACAGCCGTTTAACGGGGCCTTAACTCTACCCTGCGCTTTCTCTCTCTCTCTCTCTCTCTCTCTCTCTCCCTCCCTCTTTCTCTCTATCTCTCTCTCTCTTCCTCTTGATAGACGTTGCTCATCCAAGAACATTCTCTTACATTCTCTGATAATATTATACCTTCCAACATCCTACGACTGAAACAACGGTAGCCGTTCTGTAGTTCCACACATTTGCTCCATTAAATTTTTCCTCTGGGCTGGGACGACGTGCGTAATTATCCATAAGTTGGCCACTGACCTCGTTTTCTGTATGTAATATGTGGTGCCATCAGACCTTTCTTAATATTCTCGGTCCGAGTTGGTCATGCCTCGTAGATTCGCTTCAGTGTTCAGAGACGTCACAAAAACCGAGCCCAGAGAAGTAATGTTGATGTCAACAGGGATACAGTTCTAGCGCTGGTTGTCTCAGGCGACCGTTTCTGTGGGCGGTCAACATTCAAAGTCAATACGAGGCGCCGTAAGAATTGTTGCCTCTCTTGTCTCGTGAACGCTTGAGGTATTCTCGACAGGTGCTTAAACCAAGCCCACAGCAGGTCTCTGAGCCAGTACAACCTGGTTCTCCTTTACTTGTGATGCTTGCGTCCTCGTGCGAGATAAACCCCTCACAACACCTCTCTTTTGTCAAGGGGTCTCGGTGTGAAAGATGTCGAGACAGAGGGCCGTCATCAACCAAGAGACGCGTGCCAGGCTCAGACACCATGATCTGAGCAACCTCCTCCTCGCCGTAGGGAAGATGGATGTCATAATACACAGTAGCCAAGACCCTGTGCTTCCCTCAGCCGTCTCGCAGAGAGAACGTAGCCACATGCGCCTGATGGAGTATGCCTTTGAATGGGAAAGTATAGGACATGATCACTGAAGGCAAACGCTTGCTTACTGACATTCCCATGTAAACGAGGAGTCTAATCGAGGGCTTCGAGTTATTGGAGAGCCACTTCCACGTTCTCTGAAGCCTTCTGGGTACGAATAGGGTCCTCTTTCCTTTCCGCCGAGAATGCCAGTGTGGTGAACACATCCCAGTGATCAAAGGCGGTGATGTGTCTTTCTGGCCAACGGGTTGACCGCAGAATCAGGCGAGTCAGCCAGAAGCCAGTTGGGGAAAGAGCTGGAAAAGAAGGGATGGATGAGATCCACGTAGCTCCTCGTTTCAAATACCACATGGAAGCTGGTCGAATGCCTTGTGGACGAAGTGCTGTTTTAAGATCACTCGCCATTACATGATCACATGTATGTTTGGAAGCTCCCCAACGCGCTTTTGTGTACTGGCAAACGTTACTGGGTACGACTCGAGCGAGGCAGGGTTCGAATCCTGGTTCAGGCTCTCGGCTCGTAGCTAACCTCTCTGGAGATAAGCGATGAACGTATATATGGGGTAAAGTGAGGTACATAACAGCCCCAGCCTCACTTTGGGTGCCAGTGAATGAAAGAGGAAAAAAAGACAGATAAGCAGAGATTGTATTCTGAGCTGAGATTATAGTCTCTTGTCAAACTGTGAACTGGATTTACACTCCCGTGAAGTTATATTTAGAGTGCCGGGAGATATATAGTCACTGGAACTCAAGCACAAACTTCAAAGGTATTTTTTGATGGTCTAAAACCCCGAAGTCAGCAGGATGGAAGTACATTTCCCCTCCTAGAGCACATAGCAAACCCGCCTTCACGCATATCTCCGTCGCGCCACATCCAGAGGGAGTAAGTGGCTCGTTTAAAGACGAAGACATCACCACGGGTCCTGTCCTCCAGAAATCTTTCACGGTCGACAGTTTTACCTGCCGATAGACGTCTCTCTCTCTCTCTCTCTCTCTCTCTCTCTCTCTCTCTATCTATCTATCTATCTATCTATCTCTCTCTCATATACCTCACGAGGATCTTGAAAGGATATATATATATATATCTTACCATAAGGTCTTCAGCCAGCTCCGAAGAGAGCTGCGAGATCTATAGCCAGGGAGAGACGACTTTGGTGAGAGGGGGGGAGGGACCCCCCCCCCCCCACCACGCTTCCGGGAAATATTCTGACACATATTAGCGCCGGCCATATTGTTAGAGGACGAGTTACGGCAATATGGCCCGCGTTATATGCTACGAGAGCCGGTGGTTGAGGAGATGTTATGTGTAACTTAGCAGGTAAGGAGCGTGAGAGACTCCGGCTCAGCTGAGAGATAGCTCACCAGTCTGGTGAGAGACTTTTACGACCGCTGTCAACACCACCAACGTTATGTGAGGGGGGGGGCCTCACCAACACTCACGGCTCCAGACACCAATCACTAACAAATGGGATGCTTTTCGCCAACACTCACGGCTTCCGTCACCTATCACCAGCAAATGGGGTGCTCCTCACCAACACTCACGGCTCCCGTCACCGTCACCAACAAATGTGGTGCCCCTTACCAACACTCACGGTTCCTGTCACCAGTCACCAACAAACGTGGTGCTCTTCACCAACAATCACGGCTCCCGTCACCAATCACCAACGAATGTGGTGCTCCTCACCAACACTCACGGCTCCCATCACTGTCACCAACAAATGGGGAGTTCCTCACCAACACTCACGGCTACTTTCACCATCATCATTATGCGTGGTGGTCCTCACCAGCACCTCCAGCGTTCGTCCTCATTGGAGACGGCGAACTTGCATCTTTCTAAGCTCTAATTACTAGAAAGGTCTTTCAAAGCCTGTGTTAGAGATACCCATATCAACAAGAACACAAGCTTGTCTTTCACGAATAAGAACTTGATATTCCACTTCTGTTTAAATGAATGTTGGGGCAGAGAGCGACTGTTTGCATTCATTACGTAACGTGGATGGTGGAGAAACTATTCCATGGGCTTTGTTGGTGGACTACTGATCAATGTACGGAAAGAAAAAAGAAAAAGTGTTTGGTAGTGCCAATTTTCTATCGTAGTTGGAGGAGAAAGGGAAGAGATGTGAGACATGGAAGCAGCCTAAGGAGTACCCACACGCTCGGTGACCACCACGAACAACTTCAAGTAAATAAATCTTGTTCGTTCTGGCAGATAGGAAGATAAGGCTGCAATGAGAGACGAGCCACTAATCGGGTTTTATTTCTCAACGTTTCGACGCTTGTGTCTTCCTCGGGAGAATATTTCCCTGAGGAAGACGAGCCAAAACGTCGAAAATTAAATCCTGATTAGCGGTTTGTGTCTCACTGCTTATCTAAATTCCTCAAGTAAGGCATTAGTGTGAGTCTTTTTGGGCTCTTGCGAGAGGGACGTATCGGACGGGCTCTCGGAGGAGAGACAAGAGGAGGAGATGGCTTTAGGAAAGCGAGATACCACGAGATTCCGAGAGATGACGAATTAGAGAGACAAAATGTAAGAAATTTAGATTATGTAAAAGTACTCTTGCACTATAAGCCTGAAATAAGTTGAGAACAGGTACAGAGAAAATTGAACTGGAAGGATGTGGTATACAGGGGGTGACGTGCTATCACTGGGCTGAAGCTGAGTATGTGAAGCGATCAGGGGAAACTACAGATACGGGTCTGTGGCGCTTGGCTATAGACTGGGTGCATTTCCTACAGATTGGTCATAACACAGGTCGACATCTCGTCTGTTTCTGAGCAGATTCCATACCCACAAAAAGCAACACTCTTTAGAACACTAATAACTGTGCACACAGACACATGCACAAGCAAAGGGACATCTTGATGCAAAAGCACATGTGTAGAAAGTACCGTCACTTGAAGGTTACTCGAAATGGCACGAGATCAAAGCCATAGTTTAGATCCAAGAATCGGAAGAAGTTGCATTTGAGCAAAAATCAAAGTTTGCTGTCTGACGTCATGCCTTTGGGAGTCCACTCGCTTGTCGCTTAAAACTTTCCGGAAATTGTTTTGGGGATTTTGCACAAGACAACTTTCACCCTCATTTGCATATTATTTTGCGTTGGGAGCTTAAGGTGACAATATAGCCAGAGGGTGTCAGATGTGTGAGGTGCTGAGGGAGGCTGAGGTAACATCTGCTGATGGAAAGTCATGGCAAGGGACCCATGAGGTCAGCATCGTGTAGTGGGGATGGAAGTCTAATATCCCCCGCCACCTTGGAGGGTCACCACCAGGGCATATGATGGGAAAGACCTCCAGCACCTGACCTGGGTCATATGAGGGAAAGACTCCCACCATCTTGAAGGTCATTAATAAGTCCCATGAGGGAAAGACCTCCACTACCTTGCAGGTCAGCATCCACGTTTGAGGATCAACACAGAGACCTCCCTAAGAGATCAACACTATCGTATCATGGGGAGATCCCCAACGTAAGAGTCAAAATCAAATCTCTAACTGGAGAGATATTAGCCTTAAGGATCTTTCCCAAGTCTTATTCTGGGAAGACCTCCCTCCACAGTGAGAGTCAACAATGTCTAATAGTGGCATGGCCTTATAGTTACGAAGACCCCTTCATGAAGGCCAGCCCTTAGCCTTATAGGAGGTAGGCCATCACACTGAGGATCATTGCCATGAGTATCATTACAAAGACAGACTCTAATGACCTCCACCTTGAGGCTTAGCTTCGAGTCTTATGGTAACAATAGACAGTGGTCTACACCCATCTCAGTCTCGTCTCTCAGGCCGAAACGGACTCTCGCCTCGCACTCCACTCCAGTTAGTCTCCTGCCTCACACCTGACATAAACATGGACATAACTTTCGACCATTTGTGTTAACACTTTCAATTTCCTCGTTCTCAGGGGTTCTCACTAAGCCATAATCTTCCTCCCGGATTATCTAGGCGTAGTCCAGCTTGCCTGAGCTGCTCAAAAAAAAAGAAAAATAAGCACTGACGTTCTGCATGTTACACTTAACAACGCTCACCCTTCACTCTGTCGTTTATGTACAGTGTTCTTCCCAAGGTTTTCTCGCACGTTCCCACCTTCGTCTTATGATACAGGAAAAGCGAGAGAGACGTAAATGGAGAAGTGTCATGCACTTGAGAGGAAAAATATCCTCACTCTTTCCATTGTCATTTGAATATCAAGAGAATCCTTTTACTTATGATCCCTGTAATAGTACGAATAGTTACGTTTACCTTCTCGGGTCCATGACTCAATCTGAGCGAGAGAGAGAGATAGTGTGCAATGTAGTACAGCCCACACACAGTCGAAGTAAAGCTGCCTGTTGCAATGAATGACGCAAGGCCGTCGGAGTTCACTCCATATGGAGCAAACTAATTACGAGCGTGTGGTGGGGAAAGGTCACTAGCGGGGCGATAAGGTCTCCTGCAACGACACAACATCAGACGGCAGCCAGGCCAGGAGTCGTTTATAATTCATTTCACGTAAAGAGCTGAGGGTCAGGGGTGAGTGTTGGGAGGAAAATATCACACAGTATAACCGATTACAGAGGAACTCGTTTTATAAATATATATATATATTTAATATGGTTTCTGGCCTGAGCTGTGTTCTATTCACTTTCCTAGGGTTTTCGTCAGCGACTGGGCTACGACCTGCTTCCGAAACGCTTCCTCTTGAATCATCGTTACTTTTCCGACGAGTAGTTTTGTCTGTGTGTGTGTGTGTGTGTGTGTGTGTGTGTGTGTGTGTGTGTCTAAGCGTCTGATTATCATATGTGACTGCCGTCTGTATGTTATGGGGGTTAGTTTTACAGGCGTATTAACCTTGTATATATGTATGTGTATGCCATGTCCTTATTGTCATCTGTATACTCATACACACACATACACACACACACGCCATACTAAGCCAGGTATGTATATGTGCTTATATGGTTATGTGAGTGTTGGTAGTCATACAAGTGCTTGTGTGTGTGTGTGTGTGTGTGTAACGTGGAGATTGTGGCTTACACAGTTCCGAATATAGTTTCTCCTGAAGCTGTCTCTTGTAACAGTCCCCCGTCCGTTGTAAAGCTGAAGGTATCATCGTCCAGGCTAAAGCTTTTACCCCACATAAGCCCCTTGTACTCCACAATCTATTCCGCTAAGCTCGCGTAATTAGTATTGGGTTACGGTAATCCTCGTAAATCAGACTTGTACTCTGGAAGATGCTTCCTAAACCAATTACAGAGACTTTAAAGCTCACCCATCCTCACGGGTGATTACTGAGTAATTGAAAGAGTAAAGAGCTATAGAGTAATTGATTTGTGTGAAGCACCGAATGCTGATGTTTTCAGAGAAAATGTGTGGATGTGAATATTGATGTGGTTCCAGTATGGCAGCTAGAGTGGATGTGGGTGGGTGAATGAGGCCCTTTCTTCGTCTGTTCCTGGCGCTGCATAGCTAACGCGGGAAATGGCGAAAAAGTGTGAAGGAAGTAAAGAATCAGTTCCACACATTAGCGTCCTTCGTGTGGTGGTTAGTATTGCTGACCATGACTCACGCATGAGCCCGCCAGGGCTCGAATCCTAGACTTAGCAATTGGCCCACAGCGCCAACCCCTCTGTTCATCCCTCCCTCGGGGCTGGTCGACACTTGGGTGCCTGAGGTCATACACTCGAGAACTATCATCGATATCTTATTGGTTATCATGGCAGGGAAGAGGAAGATATGAGAGATATGTCTCAGCAAGGAAGGAGACGACAGGTAATGAGATGCATATAAATATATCAATATTGCAGCTGTCTCTATGGTTGTGAGTAAATCTCTCACAACCACAAGACCTAGTTTATATGTCGGAAGTTTGGACGTCAGTGGTAACCACTGGCAAAAGGCCCTAAGCCTTAACCATAGGACTAAACAAGGACATATCTAATGCCATTTAGAGTATAACGAGCATCTCATGAGCTCTGTTAATAGATGAACGTAAACACTAGAGGTGCTAGAATGAAAAAGAGTGCGCGAACAGCTTGATATGACAGGCAGCACCGGAGAAAATGGGAATGAACTAGACCCATTTGCCTTTATTTTTTCAAATGTACCACAGACCAAGATTGTCCCATGTGTTGCCTGAGCTGATGGGAAGAAATTCATGAGCTGTGTTCGTGAGGTGCAGGAGGCGGTGGCGGTGGCATGTCCCGATACCTGGTGCCTGTCTGCATCCAGAGTCATCAACATTCAGAATTACAAGGAAATATCTGGTGCGTCGGAGCTCCCAACCCCACGTAACAAGTGTATGACAAGTGGGGGAGCAGGGGTGAGACTCTCACTCCAGGATATATATATCTATCTATCTATATATATATATATATATATATATATATTTCAGATCCACGGGGAAATGA
>JAYMFT010076024.1:0-14438 GCA_038088735.1 Panulirus argus
TATGCAGATAGATAGATAGATAGATAGATAGATAGATAAACCCCCCAAAAAAACCTGATTCAGGAATATGCTGGTAGCCACACAGAAAACGAAACACGAAGATCCGAGCGCTTTCGTGAGAATTCCCTCCATCAGTATTTCCTAATGAAGCGTTTCCTTCAAGATGCTCGTCAAATCTTTCGAATAATCAATTATTGAAATTCTCATTTATCCATTTACGCTCGACATTACGACACGATACGACCAGCACTCACGAGGGAACAAATCACGGGTCTGAAGGCCGCCAGCACAGGTCTTAGTACCGATTTAAATGGGTGAGGTCAGTCACCGCCATTGTACCCAAGGCATCAGAGGCGTCTTGCTCAGGGATTATACCGTCTTGCCCAAGGATCAGATCGTCCGTCTCAAGGATCGCATCGCATTGCTCAAGGATCGTACCCTCTTGTTCAGGGGATTGAACCATCTTGCTAAAGGATCGTATCGTCTTGTTCAAGAATCGTATCCTCTTGTTCAAGACTCGTATCCTTTTGTTCAAGGATCGTATCCTCTCGTTCTAGGATCGTATCCTCTTGTTCAAGGATCGTATCCTCTTGTTCAAGGATCGTATCCTCTAGTTCAAGGATCGTTTCCTCTTGTTCAAGGATCGTATCCTCTTGTTCAAAGATCGTATCTCTTGCTCAAGGATCGTATCCTCTTATTCAAGGATCGTATCCTCTTGTTCAACGATCGTATCCTCTTGTTCAAGGATCGTATCCTCTTGTTCAAGGATCGTATCCTCTTGTTCAAGGATGGTATCCTCTTGTTCAAGGATCGTTTCCTCTTGTTCAAGGATCGTATCCTCTTGTTCAAGGATCGTATCCTCTTGTTCAAGGATCGTATCCTCTTGTTCAAGGATCTTATCCTCTTGTTCAAGGATCGTATCCTCTTGTTCAAGGATCGTATCCTCTTGTTCAAGAATCGTATCCTCTTGTTCAAGGATCGTATCTTCTTGTTCAAGGATCGTATCCTCTTGTTCAAGAATCGTATCCGCTTGTTCAAAGATCGTATCCTCTTGTCCATGGATCGTATCCACTTGCTCAAGAACCGTATCCTCTTGTTCGAGGGACATACCCTTCTTACTCAGTGATCGGACCGTCTTGCTTAAGGTCTTGATTCTCTAACCGTTTCATCCCAATGTGGTAACCATATACTCTGAAATGCTTTTTAACTTACCTGTGTTTATGTCCTTGCACCGTCACCACACCTAGGGACCGAGCACCACCTAGCCACAGTGGCATTATGAACTTGGAAGATGAGGTAACTAATTAGTGAGAGGGCGGAGGGGGGGTGGTGGTGTCTTGTTTACCTGGCATGTCATTAGAGATAATGAGGTGAGGAATCTTGAATTCTTCCAGCACCTCGGGCACTTTGAGCTGCGTATTCTATATAAAGTTTCTACCATTATGGTACAAAGGTCAGATGAGAACCGGGCTCCGCTCAAGAGGATGAAAGCATCCCTGCTCATGTATAATGGTTAATTAGTTCTAATTATGTGCGTGTGGCTTCACATTTTTATATATATTTTTTGATACCAGGTATATCCATGTCACTGTCACTCATATTCCTTTACTGAAAGTTTGAAAGCGATAGAATTGTAGATTAAGAGAGGGCTTCAGCATAATGCATTGTTATGAAGGGGATGCATATTCCTGTGCTATGAATATGGAATGTACATTATCCCAAGAATTTTTATACATAAAATTGTATTGTAATCTATGAATACATTGATGTAATGAAAGATAAAATGTAAAAATTTTACATGTTCTGGGAGAAGAGATGCTTGGTTGATAGAATCATAAGGATATAGAAATACGAAAGGCAAACATCATACGTCTTTCCGAGGATGTTTGTGGGAGCAGAGGAGATCAGGCACGTAGAACTTCGTCTTGGAAGAAAAGAAACAAAGACATCTTGTGTGAAAGAACACGGAGTGAGTGAAAAGTCAGTTGATGAGCTCTCCTAAGAAGAAAAAGAAGAAGAAGAAGAAGAAGAAGAAGAAGAAGAAGAAGAACCAAGAGAAACCATATCTTCACTATTCCAGGAAAGATTGGGTATCATAACGGTCATCCCTCGTGTGGTCGGTCTCCACAAGGAAACTATGGGATGCAGCAAGCCAGACGAGTGTTACGGGTCCAGTCTTTGCTGACAGGAACACATGTGCTCAGACAGCTCACGAGAGATTGTGGCCTAAGTGAAAGGGGCAGGAGAATCACGGACGGTTTGAGAGAGGTGAATATGTTGGATGTTCAGGAGAGTAGAAAATATGGTTATGCAGAGGAGGATTATTCAATTGCAGGGTTGAATTTTTGTGTTCTGAAAACGAACAGAGGGGAAGGAGTGACATATTAAAAGAGATATAGGTGGCGCCTCTCTTTTAAAGCAGTTGAACTTAACCCACATACTTCATATACCCGGTATATAACGTTGTTGACCATGACGCATTTGCGGGCTGCGCGCGGGGTCGAGTAGCGTAGAGTCGAATCCTGGCTACGGCAGTCGGCCCACAGTCAACCCAGCTGTTCCTCCTCCCCGAGGAGTTGAGTTAATGAGGAGGCCTTGATTAAAGCTTTCAATTACCCTTGCCGTCTCAGTCAACATAAAAGAAGTATGGAGGCGCTAATTACGCAGTGTCAATCATGAATTTGCAACCAACTACTGGCAAATAAATCATTGCGTATGTTAACGATCCCGTTGAAGAAAGACTTCTTTGCAGTATTTGCTCATAAGTTTGTTTCCAATGATACAGTTGAAATCGCACAGGTCCAGCCTTAAAACACTGCTTCGATCGAGGCCAATCAGAGCGTTTGGCAAACCTAAATACGCGTAACTACTAACTGGTAGTTAAGTCTTTCATCCACCTTTAGTGTGTCAGAGCGGGTTGGGCCTTGCAAGCTAATCCTCCTGTGATTTTGTTTTCCATTTTTTGAGAAGCTTATCCTTAATTTTCACAAAAGATTGAGTCGATATTTTTAAGCAGCCGTTGAGTTTTTCACTTAAGGAATAAGATTACGTTCAGCCAACAGCTAGACGTACCAGACCTACTTTGTTCCTACTAAAGCAAGAAAATTTCTATTTCAAAGTTGCCAACCAAGCTTCACAAATAGCAATTATACCCTAACTTTCTTCTAACGTACTTGCCTCAAAATCTGCAGACTTGTTTCTCATGCAGCTCGCATTCAAACTATTCTCATAAACGACTGAGAATTGTCGTGGGGAGTACTTACAATGAGAAATAAGCCTTGCTTCACACCCTCCGCATTTTCTGACCAGAGCGTATCAACGGAGCCACTGGAGAGCCTGCAGAAATGGGAAGCATTAAATTCATTCAAGATTCATGACGTCTTTGGCTAACGTATCAAAAGCTGGCACGTCGAAATGCTGCCACGAGACCACAACTTAAATCTCTTCTACGAGTGAAAAGCGTTCTCGCTGCCAATCCTGGGTAGCAGTAAGCCTGATTCTGAAATGCTATTGTCTATGTGCTTAACGAGAGAAAAAAAATGTATCTCTTTCTATAAATCTAGTAAAATTTGTCATTACTATGCCGTAAGGTGTCAATAGTAAACCCCCTGATCCTTGACTGTGCCTGGGTTTTGATATTTCAGTCGCACTCGAAAAGTGATCATATGAACAGACAATATGATACAAGCGGAAGGAATATCTTCATAACCCTTCTAGCAACTTTGCTAATTACACTCAGGCGTCTGTTTAAAGCTCAGATCATCCAGGAGTTCATTGTTGAGTACATTTTCTGTGAGTCCCTTTCACCAAATTCTTCCTCCTCATAAAAGATTATACAGCCATACTTTACGTAATAAATCCTCATTCCGTGGGTGAGTTACTGTTATGTCTTCTGTGAGCCAGTGTCAAATCATGCTGGCGCATTCCTCAAGCCGCTTTTGAACCTTCCAAGCATGATTGATATACGAACTGAAGGCCGTGTTCAATCCTCCTCAAGTACGCTTTGACCCTTTTGCATAAGACACTATCATTCTCCAAGAATTCAAGCCACGGTTAATATATGTGTGTGTATCTCTGAGTAGGTAGCAGTTGGTAAGGCAGCCACAGGGGAGTATAGTACCGGCACTACCCGCCTGGGCACCCGGAAATGTCAGTGACGGCTGCGTAGTGAGCCAGCGATTCAGTGGTTGTCAAGTTGCATTCCTTCGACCCAGGTAGCTTTCCTGTCTGCCTCTCCCACACACACGAGCTGCTGGCATTCCATCCAGAAATGAATAATCTCTCCATATTACACATAAGACTTAACACATAACTCATTCTTCGTAAGTACTCGTAAGTAAGTAAGTATTCTCTGGTTTCCCCGGCATGAATGAGTTCACTTTACCACCACGCATGCCTTTACCATTCTTGTTACTCCATTAAGAACCTCACCTAATGACTACTCACGTCTCCTCTCATGGCCCGAGTTAGTTTGCGGTATGGGAGTGGGGTGTGCTGGACCGCCCCGGCTATGGGATTACTCGCTAGTTGAGAATTAAGTTTAGAGGTCCTCCCGTGGACAGTTACTGCCCATCACCCATCTCTTCAGCTTAGCCACCCCCCACACTCACGAGTCCTCTTTGCCTTCCCCTTATAGCACCGGATCTCGCAATGTTATCTCGTCGTTATGGGCATTAGAAGTTTGCTTATTACACCTAATGTGGCTTCTGACTTCCCGCGTTGGAGCGTTCAGCTATTTCCCAAGGCTGGTCTGTAAGTTCTGTCTGATCCCTGGCACTATTTGTTGGACGATATTGGAAAGGTATGTATGTTAGCGAAGGGGCCTCGTTGCCGATATGGACCGATAGCGTCGGAAGCCGTAGTGGTGGGGTGGTGTACGGGCGAGTTGTTTTCTACGGCAAGGCGTAGTGGAATGACACTGTCATGGGAGATACTGGGATAGAAATATGATGATAGTTTTAGAAAACAGAAATGTCAGAAATACCACTGTCGTTTTTCTTCTAAGATGAAGCAATGTGGGAGGTCCCTGTGGTGGGGCAGTGTAGAGCACCATTGTTGCGGGAATGTGTATGGCAGCATTGTGTTACGACAATGTAGGGTACCATTGTTGTAGAGTGTGAGGCATGTTGAAGAACAGTTTAAGATACTATCTTAGGGTAGTGTAAGGTACTACTATTACGGGGCAGTGCGTTAACAAAAGGTAGAAGTCTTATACGCATTTCTAATAACACTCATAAGAATCATACAAATCCTTGATGTATATAAACATAAGATAATTACTCGTCAAACACGTATTCTGAAGTGTCACTCAGGCGTTAGTGCTGTTTAACCCATTCTCTTCACGTTCTCATTTGTAAGTTCACTAATTCATACGCATTTCTAATAACAGTCATCAAAATTATACAAATCCTTGACGGTGTATATAAACATAAGGTAATCATTCATCGAACACGTATTCTCTAATGTGTCACTCGGGAGTTAGTGCTTTTAACCCAATCTCTTCCCGTTCTCCCTTAAAAGTTCACTAACTCACCGTCGAGATGGCACTAAGGTCAATTTTCGACGTCTCGAAAAAAACAGGCGTACTCTTAGGGTAAAGTCACACGCCCTGGGTGCATAGTCCATGCTCCAGCCTCGTCGTCTTTCAGTTCAGCCGGATGACCGGCGCTTTCTAGACGTATCTGATGTGTCAGTGTTTCTACATTTGTTTTAACCCCGTTTTTACGGCTGTGTTGCGTCGGTATTGTGTTGCGAGAACTATTTACATACCAGTGAACATTTAAACATTCAAACATTGACTGATAACCCTTAAGTATCTAGGATAAATGTATTAAACATTCAGGAGCAGTGTATAATAGGATCAGTTGCCGACGCCATGAAAATCACCAGCATCCGTCACAGGGTAAGCGATTTTACGTTGAAATTATAGACTTTAATGGTAGCGGTGAAGCACCGAACGAGACCTCGAGACCAAGGGGACGAGACTGAGAGACTTTTTTTATTCATTAGTCTAACTATGCGGTCGAAGATCCACGCAATAAAACGCCACCTACGGGAACGTGAGTTACTAAATTATGACCGTCATGTGTTGCGGTAATATTGCCACGCAGAATATAGTCATATTCGAAGGATTATTATCGTAAATAATTCCTTTTCACTGGGCGTAGTAGTTTGTAGAGATGATTCTCATTCCTTAGAATACAAAGCTTAACTTGTGTGTTGATAGCTTAATATGATAATTTCGGATTATATAATTCATAGCTATAATTTTACAATGGAAGATATTATTTTTTTTTTGTCTCCCCACACAATATATTAACGATTATTAGCCGTCGAGCGGGAGGAATGACGAATTAATCAATTATCATTATTTCAAATAATACAAAACGTTAATCTTTTGTCTATATAGTAATTGCCAGACCGTTCTGCATGACGGTCATGAATGATATCGTCAAATCAATTCAAATATCAGTACCGGTGTGCAATTCACGCATTCCATGTACATAACAGTTGTTATACACAAGTGATATGAAGAACACATGAACATGCTTGGTGTGGGGCCGGCGAGAGAGGGATGGATTGCATTCCTCTAAGACAGGCTATCGTAAAGTAGTTGTGTTCGGCTACGGTAATAAATATCAATCAAATACTTGAAAGTATGATATCATATTCGCTTAGCATACTTGCGTCAACTTACCACAAAGGACGTTCAAACCGGATGTGTCGTTATCACTGATATCTTTTTACAAATAGCTTTTCATTAAGGAGAATTATTAGTCCAGCTGTATTTACGACTGCAAAGCTAAAGTTGGGATTCACCCACCGTGGAAAAGAAGACACATGCACGAGAAACGATGCCGAAAGACATTCAATATTTGCCATTGCACAAATAGAGGAAAGTGGCTGAGATTCGTTTCTCCATTGCCGACCGATCTATCAAATTTTGCAACGTGCATGTCAATTTTTAAGCTGATTTTTATCTTTCTCTTTGTGTCTCTCTCTCGTCTTTTCGCAAAACATGTGACGCAACCACACGAGTTCCGTGACTCGAGCGTTGCGCTCAAGTGATAAAATTGTAAAAACATTGCATAGACAAAGCGACACACGAGATAGTTTCGCCATCTGTAGTTGCGCGACTTGATGAAAACTGAGTCCACACGGCGTTTTCTTTTACAGTTGCCATACGTCACTACTAACGTCACGATATGTTGTATATATATATATATATATGTTTTATTATTATACGCTTCTTTTTCCAGTCTTGTTAGTTTAATTGCTTCGAGACCCAGGATGAAGGTGGGTGGAGTATCTTTATATATTTTCATATCTTTATTTATGCTTTGATTCTGATGAAATTTGTAGACGATATAATTAATACTTATGCCTTGTATAGATTACGTAGAAGGTACAGTTATTTTTACATGTGGATGGTAAAAAGATATTTTTATCGCATTGTGACTCCGTAGAGAGAAATAATTTTTCATTTTATATATATATATCCGTTTACATGAAACGGTAGATGAGCTATTTATAGGAAAATTCTGATGAAAGAAAATGGTTCTTTTTTAATTCAATTCTAAACGTTTTGTCAAGAGAGATGTAAAAATTTCTCTTTTTCTGGCAGCGTGAATCGCTTCGAAGCTCCAGCCAGAACCCCTGAGCCGGTGGGAGTCACCCAGCCGAAGACATAAATGTTGAAAGATTATTGTCACAATTACTACTACTACTACTATTATTACCTGTAATGATGATGGTAGTATTAGTAATGATAACGATGATTGTCATAATGTTGATAGTAATAGTAATGAAGAAGTAGTCAGATAGTAAAAGGGATTTGATTCAATCATTTGCGGGAATGCGACGCCCTTACGCTAAAGTGCACGGGATCCAAGAGGTTCCTTTCGTCCTCAACTTGCTCATACGCTTATTGCCTCAGTCTATTTGCGTCTCCAAATCAATTTAATTACTGAAGTCTACGGAGTTAAATCAGCGCAACTCATTAGGGAGAACGCGAAGAGATACGATAATGAAATTGTTTGATGATGTCTAGGTATTCCGTGACATCTGGAACTCCACGTATGTCCACGTAATGAGACACCGAGAGAGTTGGCATTTCCTGTTCAGTGTGTTCTCTGAATTAGGATAAAAGCAGTGAGGTTTATCATTATATATATATATATATATATATATATATATATATCTGTGGGGTAGAGGAGAAAAGAATACTTCCACGTATTCCCTGCGTTTTGTAGTAGGCGATTAAAAGGGGAGGGAGCGGGGGACTGGAAATCCTCCCCTCCTGTTTTCACTTCTAAAGGAAGGAACAGAGAAGGGGACCAAGTGAGGATTTTTCCTCTAAGGCTCAGTCCTCTGTTGTTAACGCTACCTCGCTAATGCGGGAAATGGCGAATATGTATGATATATATATATATATATATATATTCTGATATTTTCCTTGCAATTATGTAAGCTTATTGCCGAGCATTCATGTCGCTCGTCTCGATGTTAATGGCTTCTCTTTCAACTTCGAATAAACAAGGACAAAGAATGGGTTTCTTCTGTTTCCGAAACAAGAGAAGAGCCGCAGAAATTTTCACATTACTGGCGAACTCCTTCGTTTTTGCATTCAAGCACAGAATCACAGTCGTCGCATTTATACTAAGCATTCAGAGTCTGTGGTATATGGAAGCTTCATTCGCGTTTCATATCTAATTGCCTTTCCCACTATTCTGAGGAGCCATCATGAGGAATCGAACAATGGCCTCGATCATAGACATTCTCTACCTGTCAAGTACAATGCACGGAAACTAGAGCCCTCTATCGAGTGCCAAGGCCAAGGGGCAAGTCCGTGATGTATTTTTACCTGCTCATCTGCCCTGGTACTATCTAGAGACAAACCGTCGCCCGCTATACTTCACATCGATCTAATTCGTCCTATCCAGTTGCTTTTCTCTCTCACTGACTGTTCAGCTGCAAAACGTGTGTGCGCGTAGGAAGAGAGGATGGTGAGTTGTTCCAGGTGAAGTTATGTCGGGTTGTTAAGTTACGTCAAGCGTGTGGTGAAGTTGAACATGATTCAATGACAGCATTTGATCAGGGTCATAGATGTCAAGTCAGAGGTAAACCACGTCGAGAGTGTAGTGAGAATACGTTTTAACCTGACGTGTATATGTCACGTCAAAGTGAATTGGCATTGTGGATGTAATGATGTTACGTTTGTTGAGCATGTAGCGAAGGCCCGTTTGTTGAGCATATAGTGAAGATCCATTCGTTAATCACATAGTGAAGATCCCTTTGTTAGACGCGTAGTGAAGATGCGTTTGTTGAGGGTGTAGCTAAGGTCTTGATTATCTATCCTTGGCTCGAAGACAACTTCGGTGTGTACGGAGGGAGACATAACTGCATTCGTTTGAGAATGCTGGCGTTCCTAGTCTACATTTCGCTTTCTGATGTCTTGTCATGAACCCTCTCTTCCTATAATTTACTTTCCAAATGATCTACGTATCTTCTCTCCTTGATATATTCCACTCTCGCTTCCGACGATTTGTTTACTTATCATTTTCTAGGATCTTCGTGCTTTCAGTTTAATGGCACCATTCGCCTCCTCAGTCCACTAAGGTTTTAATCTTGCTTTGTCGAGTGACACTCTTATTTTTTTCTTTTATACACATTAGCTAACGTTTCCTCTGCAATCATTCTTATTTCATATTTTCATTCTTCACCTCACGTACTTTCCGGACTCTAACCCTACTAAGATTAGCCAATGCCGTCAGACACCGATATATCCCGATTGTCATGATGCCTTAATTACGTAAAAAATCTAATCATAACTGATATATATGTATATACATGTATATATATATATATACCAGCGTAACTGAATGAAAATATAGATAAACTCGCTTGAAAGGAGAGAGAACAGGGTCAAAACAATCGCCGCCACAACTATTTAGGTCATTTTCCCCGGTCCATTCCGGGTCGTCCCATAGCGGGGCGACCCATAGCGGGGCGACCCATAGCGGGGCGACTCACAGCGGGGCGTCCCGTTGTGGGCCGTCTCATAGCGGGGCGACCCATAGCGGGGCGACGCATGGCGGGGCGACGCATGGCGGGGCGACCCACGACCTGTCGATGGTGGTGGTGGGGGTGGTGGTAATGGCCTCCGAACAGACCTGGACGGTGATAATACGGCCACGTGCCCCACCACCACCAGGAGGAAGGGTAGAACCAGACGCTGGGGAAGTGGGTGTAGTGGTGGCCCGTGTGTCCCTCGAAGCTCAGGAGGAACACCAAGAGCATACTGAATACGCAGACAAGGATCACGCAGCACGTGAAGGCGACCGCGATGTTGTAACCCATTCGCTCGCGAGATTATTTATCTGTATCACTGACATCAAGCCAAAATCAAGTGACGTCAGCCAACTAGCTAAATCACAAAGAGACTCGAATGACGTCTGTATACGTCATTCGTACACGTCACAGACTTAGTGATGTTGGTAAATGGATACTCTCTTTCATAGCTAAAGATAGGCAGAAGTGTTTTCTCTATATAGTAAACATGTAGGAGAGCTTTTTGCTCCTTTGCTTCGGACGTTGGCTGGGAGACGTTCCCTTCCTCGTTATCTCAACACAAGCACAGAAGTGACGTTTCTTTTTTTCCGCACAAGTAGCGGTGGAGGGGATCTGCCTTCACTACAAGCCCGGAAAGTGTCCTTTATCTTCACTATACCGACCGGAAGAGTTCTCTTTTGTCACTGCAGACGCAAGAGAGTTCTCTCTCGTCACTACAGGTGCAGGTTTCTGTACCTTTACTATATACGAGCCGGGTAGTGTTCTCCTAAAGCACCCAAGCAGGACGATGTGCTTCATCTTCGCTATAGAAGGCGGGAAGTTCTCTGTGAAAGCACCCAAGCAGCAGGACGGTGTGCTTTATCTTCACTACACAGGCCCCGGGGAGAGTTCTCCATACCTACTGAACAAGCAGGTGAATGCCGTAATATCACCACCTCTCTCTTGTCATTATCCAACTTAACAATATTTGTGCATTTAGAATATTTTGTGGTCATGATGGATTCGTCGTTTACAATTGCCATTGCTCTTTAATGCATTTCTCAGGTTACTTATATTAGAATTTTGTCCTCGTGTATCATCAGCTCCTGATTGCTGTTGGTAAGTGCCCAAAACAGTGCACTGTAAGTGGCGTTTCCCTGGACGATGATAAAGCCACATCGAAGAGCCTCGGGTATTGTTCCTCGTGTGGTAAGCCTCTGGCTGAGGCAAAGGGAGTCTTCTCTAAGGCCGGACGAGGTCCTGCCCCTCCTAAGTCTAATAAGAGGAACTCTGGTGCCGTCCGTAATGAGAGAAAGGCGAAGAGGAGGGCGGCACGCAGGCTTGAGTATGACCTTTATGTCGAGAACATGAGGAACACCGGCAAATGGTGTTTCAAAGTGTGGCTGCTCTTTGTGTATACGTACGTATTATCCCTCTACGTCTACGTCAAGCTCTGGATTCCGTGAAGACTAGTTGTTCTCCGTCTGGTCTCCCTCATTCGTCTTCTCGATATTGCTGAGACAGTCCTTAACTGGACACCGTTTGGACTCCCGTGTTATATCGGTTAGCGTTCCTGACTGTGACGCATCATTCACGGGAGGTCCCAGAGTCGACTGCATAGGTTCGAAGCCTGGTTGCTGCGGCAGTCGGTCTACAGTTAACCCAGCTGTTGATCCACCCCTAGGGGTTGCTCGATAAAATGGGTACCTGGCTCAGGTTTGGATATATATGTGTACTTGTATATAGCGTTAATGGGATGGCCTTGATTAGGGCCTCAGCTGCCCGTGCCGTCTCGACTAATAGTGTCCGACGTTGCTACTACAGGCAGTTAACCCTTCTTTCACTGGGCTAGGCTTTAAGCTGCTCCAGTTTTGCATTTATTCAAGTTTACAAAACGATCATCTTAAACATATTTATCGTGCCCACAGTTTATGCTCGAACTTTGAGTTTATACGTATTGTCTTTTATGTCTAACCCATCTTTCAGAATATGGTTTCCCAGCATCCATGATTGAGTCTTATAGAAACAATTCTTTTTTTGAGATATATATCAAAGTATGCAATATCCACAGACATAGGTATATGATTCTCTCATTTTGCTATACATTCGGAGAAAACATTCTTTGCTATGTAAATATTACCCTTACATGGACTCAAACCCTGTAGGAAATCAAGTGCTTTAGGTACGTGGGAGTGGATATGGCAGCAAATGGAACCATGAGATCTGAAGTGAACCATAGGGGTGGATTGGAGGTGCTAAGATCCTGTGTTCATTGAGGAACATGTGAGGAGAAAGAGGTCATCTAGTGCGGATGGGAGGCATTCGGTCTAAGATGTGATTGGCTATACCTTACCTTACAATACTTATGTTATGCACATATTGTTTCCTTTGTTTCCTGCCTTCACATGCTTTCTCTCATCCGGGCTTTTCTCTGATTCGCTGAGAATTCATAGTGGACTGGGGTAAGATATTTTTGCCCCATAGAGAGCGACATTCGAGTTGGAGGAAATACTTCTCCAGTTCCTTAAGCCTGTGTGTGTGTGTGTGTGTGTAATATAAGGCCTGGCTTCTATTAGGACATTTCTATCCATGTCTTTGTCATTTAAAGATTATATATCTTACCTTAAAAAACAATAAATCGTATCCTGATTATATATTTCATCTTTTCACACGCCAATGATGCCACTTAAGCGTGTGAATAGACTAGTTAATCATGTCTCTTCATAGACTGAACCACAGCCGAGACATGACAGTGGCACATGTCCCTCCCGCACCAGTTGTACCTTTAAGCATGTCAGTGTCTCCATGTCAAGCGGAGGGGCATGTTACCCAGGTGCACAATCAAAGCACTGCAGTATTGCCAAGGAGGCACGGTGTATGAGCCTTCAGGGCCAAGTCCTGTCCTTAAGTATGTCATAGTTACCGCCACGGAAGACATTGATACATATAAAATGAATGAAAGGAATCACTTACAAATATGTATTTGGATATGAAAGCATAATACGCATTTGTACATACAGCACAAACCTCATACGAAATGGTATCGATTTTTCTTTTTTCTGCTATTTGTCTTTAACTTCAAATGCGCGAAAGATTTCGCCCTTAAAGAATTCTAGGCGGCCTTTTCTCTCCAAATTCTACGAGTTCCACAAATTCCACAATGTTTAAAGGGGAACATTTATATATATGCATAAAGATTCTGTGTAGCGATCGTATTTCCACAGAGTTACGATACGTGATATGCTCTGTCTTCATAGCCCAGTATAAAAGCACGTTTTATCTAAGAGATGTTAAGAATTTCATTTTGATTTTACATCATACGCGTATTTTGCTAGGAGGCAAAAATAGTACGATATCTCATTTATCTTTTAATTAATCAGCGAGACTTGCAACTACTTACGGTGTAATCATTTCGAGGATCTTGTGATGAGGGAGAAACAGAAACTCACTCAGCCGCTATTGTGTTATGTGGCAGCAAATGACTAGCGGAGGAGTGGGGCTCTGTGTTCCCGTCGGAATGTCGTTTAGTTACGGGAACGCAGCTTATTAACTCGACCGCCTTACTCCAGTCTCCCATGTACTTAAATCATGGTAAGGTATAGTCTCCCGAAAAAGTATCTGCCTCCCGGGCGTGATGTTTCTAATAATCTTCAACTGGTCGACCGAGATTGAAGCTTAACTTCGCTGCCACCCTGATGCAGTTTACAACTGCATCAGGGTGGCAGCAGAGTTAAGTGTTAATCTCGGTCGGCCTGCTGTAGGCTGTAAAAACCTCACGCCCGGGGGGGCCGATACTTTTTTGGGAGACTGTACGTCACTTGTCTATCCCAATTACCTCGTTATCAAGTCGAGCTGAGGCACATGATTGTTCATCCATGCTAGTATAAGTGTGTCACTATATGCGACTAAATTCTCTCTCCTACAGATGCGTTCCAAAAATCTCTTATACCAGACGCGATGGGCAGTGATATGCCATACTATGAACAGGCGATACACTCGTATTAGGAGGCATAAATATGTCCTGAATAGTATCTGTAGTATAGGCTTGAAGCATAGATTAAAGAACATGTTAGGTACATCAAAAGAGAATGTTCTACGTCAGTCAAATCAAGAGCTTTCGATATTCAAGGATACACAGGCATTTAAGCTGGAAGTCAAAGACATCAGCACACCACAAAATCATCCCTTCTGTATTTCCCTAGGCCAGACATGCAGGGTGTCTCTGGGTGCAGCGAGTGCGGCTGAATATCGCCACAGATGTACATAAAGACTGTGCTATGGACCAGTCCGTGGACGGATTACCCCGGCGGTCTGACACGCCGGACGGACATAACAAAGCTGATATTACAAGAGAATGAGACGCGGCTCCACCACGGGTCCAGGATATT
>JAYMFT010076034.1:0-14437 GCA_038088735.1 Panulirus argus
TTTATATATATATATATATATATATATATATATATATATATATATATATATATATATATATATATATATGCTTATTTTTATTCTGTACATACTTCTGTAGTCTATAGGTGTTTACGGAAATGATTAGGTGTTCCATCTTTTATCAATGGCTATTGTGTCCTAACTGACTTAATGTGTTTTAAGAGTGACAAATCTCCCAGTCCTTCATTATATCAACGTACGCAGTATTTAGATGATTAACGGTCGTAATCTACAGTAATAATTACATTTTTAAGTGAGACGGTTACACTTGTTGCCTAATAGCCTGAGTCTTGGCCATGTCGGACCGGACCGGACCGTGTCGCCACAATCCTCATGAGTGGCTTCACCTTCCATGATTCACCTACCATCCTGAACCCAGCGTAGCTTATACATCCGGCTAGACAGCGATCATCACGTATACATCAGATGGTCTAATTTATCTTGCAACATCCAGAACACGACGGTATCATGCCTGACCACGACCTTGTTTGTGATCCTTGAGCATGACTAGTACGACTTCTGGGTATGACGGAGTGATCTTTTGACCTGGCCGTTCACGCCAGGTCTGCAGACGCACGATTTATGTCGTCGTTCTTCGTATTTCGAAGTTATAGCTTAGTTTTGTGTGTGTGTGTGTGTGTGTGTGTGTGTGTGTGTGTAATGCTGAAGTTTTCATAGACGAAGGAATAGTTGAAGATAGAATGAGTAATGTGTAATCGTTGTAATTTGATTTTTTTTTTCTTTGTAGTAAGCTCTCTCGTGTGTTGATATTATCCTCTTATATATAATTACTCGTCAGATGAAACAGTTACTGTTATTGGTTACAAACGCAAAAATTAATATTTCTCTTAATTGTATGTTACGAATGGGGTCTCAGTGGTATTTGTTAACGGTTAGGCTCACTTGGGTGGGGCGAAGGTAACTTAGCCAGCCAGCATCTCACACTGCCCCAGACAGACACAACAGCCCCACCACCACTGCTGACGGTGAAGTGTTTTAGTGTCGCTCTCCGCAGGGTGAAGTGCTCCTCGTACTTATTTCAGCAGTGTTCGGTGCTTCACTGATGCGGCCAGCGGGGTTGGCGGTATTTTGGTCTTATGTTTTTATTGGGATAGGATGTCAGCTGTGCTCCCAGTGGTGTGGGGTGGTTGTCTACGTTTCTTTCAGTGGCACGGGGTTACTGAACTGCCTGCTGCTTTCAGTGGTTTTAGTAGGGCATGCTGGTGTTCGCGTGTGGTTGATGTTCATCACAGTTCATCAGAGGTTTGTGTCGTGCGCCGTAGTCATCACAGATGTTCCCTAGCCAGTCGGAGGTCCACGATAACAAGATGCAATTATTCGACGGTGGTTTGGTAATCCTGTCTGGCCCCTTGTTTTGGATGCTCTCCTTGTTGTGGCTTCCCTACGTGTTTGGGAAGCGGTAATCACGACGTGATTCTCTACCAAGTGTTGTATTAGCACGAAATAGTCAATCATCTCCCCTTTTGAATACGATGGTACGACCCTTGAGCCAGATGGTACGACCATTGAGCACTGTGGCGTTACTCTTTGGATATTACCTGACTGAGGTTACATGGTGTTACTCAAGGATCGTGCCGTTGTGCTCATGAGTTGTGGCATTGTGTGTTCTTGGGGTAAATGTGTGATTTGTGTGCATTTAGATAAATAAATAAGTCATCCTGCCTTGAAAAGTAAGATTTTTATTATTACTTTCCCCAAGACATATCTAATGTTTTACCATACCATGAAATTTTCCTTTAAGTTGTTCAACTTTTACAGAATTTTGTTGGAAATGAGTGACATTTACAGGTTATGGAAAATGTGAATAACATTGAGGTCTATTAAATCATTGTAAACAATGGTGACTCGCCCGCCTTGGCCGCAAGAGCCCAGGTGTGTTGCGACCTGTGTTGCTAGTTACTGACATTTCCTGTTTTTCCCGGAAGTATCATGTCTTGGTTAAGCTGTGTGTTACATGTGGATCCTTTTGTGTTGGCGAGGCTTAATTATCAATTACGATTAACCTTCAGAGCATGACTCCATTCCTAATGCTTATATGTATTTTATTTTCCGTAGGATTTGTGTTATATATAATTTGAAAATATCACGAAAAGTGGTTAAGATTAGGTGAAGTTTGACGTTGTTAGGTTAAGTATAAGGAGTTCGAAGTAACATTTCAGACAACAGACGTGTGTATTCGTCCACATCCTTCCATGATACAGCCATAACCTTCCACTCTCCTCCACCCGGCGCAAGAAACGACCCTCCTAACGGCGCGCAGGTCGCGTGCTCAGACTTATGCCATATGCCACGCCTCAGTAAACAAACTAGAAGTGCCGGGCCTTATGTGGGGGTGATAGTGAGTGGGGGAAATTATAGTCACCGATATCTTATTTGAAATTGAAAATGGGTGATGGTTAGATTGGTTTTAATGGTTGAAGATAAGAGATGTGTGAGTATGGCGCGTAGTAGAGGTTAGAAGAGGGTTCAAGAGGGAGATTTATTTTGAAATGCATGTATATTATAAGAAAGATTTAGGATTCATTACCTGAATAAAAGCACGATGAATTTTAACATCGGTTTGGTTACCTATGTACTGAAACTAAATATTGTCACTGAGATATTGTATTACTAGTCGCTCTCAGATCTGTCTACATGATTGTGCTGTTTGCTTTTTGTATTGTGATATATTTGTGCAAAGTGTACCTTTCCTGCGTATGCCGGACATGCCATTATACTCTGATGGCCAGCTCACACTTCATTTCGTCTGCTTGCATAAGCTTTTACTTATAGACCTCTCACAAGCCTTGCTTATAGCTGACATACTCGTCTATATTCATTGCCATAAATCTGGATGGACTAGCATACCTCCTTCTTCAGCTTTACGTATATGACTCGCTTCCATCACCGGGCTTTAGTATATCTAGCATACTAACATACCTCCCTCGCCAGCCTCACTTATATCTAGAGTGCTAGCATACCTCTTCAACCTCAGATACATCTTATCAATACTAGAATTCTTTCCAAACCAACCTCAGGTTTAGTAAGCTTTGCATGTCTTTCCAGCCACAGGCGTGTTTAGCATTCTGGTGTACATCCCTCCCATCGCCTGCACGTATGGTGTGTTAGGGTGGTGACTGGCCAGTGAAACTCTCAGGTTACCTACACAGCCGGCTGGTCCTGGCCGGTCATGGATCCTGTAATGCTCGACTCATGACACATCCTGGTGTGTGTGTGTGTGGGTTTCATAGGTGGGGGGGGGGATTGCTGGTGACGGGTCCTGGTATAGTTGACGACTTTAGAGGAAGAAGGGTATAGTGGGAGGGAGGGATTACTGGTGTTTGGGGGACTAATTAACTTAGGGAGAGCTTAGTTACGTGTTTGATTTTTAGTGGCAATTATGATTTTTGGTTTGAGGATAATCTAATAAATAATAGCTGCTGTTTTAGTCTCAGCTGAGGCAATAGCATCACCCGAAGAACGGCAGTAGTCTCCTTAAGGGAAAACAAAACCGTTTATGCAGATAGTGATATTAAAGTTGTAACAATTGTCGTTAAGTAGGTGCATCCGGAGGATTTGTTGTAATTAAAGTCATGGTGTGTCATGTAATGCGTGTCCTGGTGTGTGGGACCATCATAGTTAAGCATCCTGGTTTTTGGAAGCAGCCTAGATACGTGTCTTGATTTGTGGGGTTGTGTTAATGGTAGTTTTAGACGCTCGCCTTTAGCTACACCTTTAAGCTACACCTTGAGAGCTTGTGTCATATCCAGCAGGAATTCTAAGTAGTTACAGTTCTTGGTTCTTTATCCTTCTTCTTAAGACATATCCAAGTAGATGACTTACATTACGTATTGTTTAAATTAATAATATCTTTCCATACTTACCATAGCCTCTTGAGTATCATTCACTCTCGTCTTGTGAAGTCTGTCTCCTTAACTGGTCCGTCTCTCTGTCCTACGGCCACCTGCATTGTCTACTCATGTATTAACTCACCTCTTGTAGTGACATCGTACATTAAGGTGACCGCGGAGTTAGGGTGAGTGTGTCGGGAATTAATGTCACCAGCCATGAGGGTCACGTTATCCACTTCAGAATATGGCCTCGTTGGGAAGCTGATCTTGTGGATATTTCGGATCAGGCAATAGTGGTGTATGGAGAAATGGTGCCACTAGAAGCTCAGCATTCTGATTAGTCAATTTAGAAGCTTTCAAGTGAGTTAAAAGGCCTTGGGAAGGTAAAAACGTTCTGATTAGTTTACTTAAAAACTTTCTAAACAGAGCAAAAGGCTTGGTGAAGGTATAAATTCAGTTAGCAGATTAAAACATTGGAAGGTGTGTGAGGTTACGTCACATTACGACAAAGACTTTGAAGATAAAAAGATGCCCTACTCTGGGTTTCGAGCCTGTGATGTGACATATCTCAGCCCACAGGAGTCGAGGCCGAACAACAAGCATTGTCTAGCACCAGGTGTTGGGTGTGCTCTTATGTCACTGGGTTTACTAGTACCGCAAGGGTCATACCAGGGTTTTTTTAGTTGTCATTAAAAGATGATATTGACAAAAATGTGATGAAGCACCATCTTTGTACAATGAGGTGACGTAACTGGCATGAATTAGTTGCTTCATCCCAAACCAAAATTTGTGACAGGTATCTGAGATAGAGTGATAGATCAGAGAAAATTAATGCATTTTTTTGCGTTTGGTAAGAGTATAATGAGGTGCCATTACGAACCCATGAGCCTTGCTTTCATTACATGTGATTTGGCATGTCTGCTGATACCGTTTTTTTTTTCTTCTTTTTTAGGTTACATGTTAATACTGCTGAGGTCTATGACAAGCGCCCAGATCCATGGAGGAACTACTGAAGATGATGATGGGATTCCTTCCCCCGATTTCACCACTGCCGGAAATGTATCTGAACAGATCACAACCAACACCTCTCAGTCTGCTGGCAGAAGAAATGACAACTTAACGATGAGCGATGCTGAGGAGTCAGTAGCCAATACAACGACATCGGGGTTGTCAGTGTCGTCTATTGAAGTTTCAGGGGCGTCGGGTGATCCAGGTACCCCAACCAGTGATGCTGAGCCCATTTACACTGTCCTGCCACACGTGGAGCCAGAGGTTGACACAAGTGACACACATACCACGTCAGAGAATTCCCTGACCGATTCACATAATTCGACCGAAAATCCACAAAGGTCAACCACCACCACCACCCCGGAGGGAAGTACCGAATATGCACTGACTCCCTCTCCCTCATCTTCAAACATCACAGAAGAAGAACCTGTGACTGAGGCGTTCACTCCCGATGCTTCTCCTCCAGAGCATGCCCCCGGTGAAAGTACAACTGCAGCAAACAGTAGTTTGGAACCTGCAAGTTCCTCAGAGCCCACGCACACCACCGTATCGCTGGAAACCTCCTCAGAGGGTGATGTGTCGTTGTACCACATGAACGACAGCTCGAGTGAGTCACCAGCCATGAATTCCACCGAGATGCCGGCTGATACCCAGCCCACCACAGAGGTGTCGACAGAGGCCCCAAGCACTGCCCAAGACACCACATCGACGTCTAGTTCTTCTTCGTCGTCTGGGCCAGTCATTACCCCAGTTGACACCGAAAGCACTGGCAGTTGCTTTGGTGAGGCAGAAGTAAGTGCGAATGTCTTTACAGAAGTTTTTTGCAAATCTGCACTAGATCTTATAATATGTTTATGGTCACCATGCATGTAGAAAGTGAGCCAGAGTATGTTCTTGAGATATGTGTACTACATGTATATCCGTTTATTGTGGAAGCCTTTGATTTTTGTACATTTATTCAGCTGGAGGAGTTGGTTAATTATAAGGTCATCGTTGGGTTGGTTTTGATGTTACATTGCTATATCAGGAAAAGGCAGAGTGTACATGAAAATAATTCATTGTTATGATCAGGCTTTATTAGTATCTAATTTTTATGGAAATCATAATCTTTGATTATTAGAGAGTACCCACCAACCTTGAAAACACTGATAGTTTCTGTATGAAAACACTAAATTGAAGTGAAATATCTAAGGACGATAATTTGAATATTGCAGGATGTTACTTCCATAAAATAATAGCCTATCCATCATTGAATGCTTTTCCTTTCTCTCTCTCATGTCTTCATTGTCATCTTAATTCTCACCCATTTTCCCTTCCTCATATATCCTGTGGCCCTCATTTTCTTTTCCCTTCTCTCCAAATGTAATCCCTTCTTTTCTTCCTGATTTTCCTCACTCATTGATTCTCATTGTTCTTGCCCCAGGTGAACACGCTACTTGTAGTAGCTGTTGTAGTGGCAGTGAATGTGCTGGCAGTAGTGGTAACAGCAGTTTGTGTCCACCGTATTGTGTCCCGCAGACTCACCTGGGACCCACCACCAATATACTACAACCGATCGGTATGAAAACTGCCTCTGTTATGGTTGTGAGTAACAAGTGTTCACTGTCTTGCCTTCCTGCCTTATCTCAGAATTTTCTTGGAATGATTTTATTGCAATAATGCAGTATCAAATTTTTCCAGCAATACAGTGAATGAAATTATATTTTGGCTAACTGATAAATGCTACACACAGTACTGTGATGATTACAGAATGACTTCAGATAGAGTTATAAAATCATGCAGTATTCTTTTGTGAACAGATCAGTTTATGTAGTGATGTAAAAGTACACCAGTTAACAGTTTCTTACATCTTAGATTATTACTTCAGTGTGTAGACTTTTTCTTGACTAACTAGGATTTATTAACCATATATATGCACTTCCTTGCATGCAGTAATTTACCACATGTAATGGGATAATGGTGAAATCATTAGATATCCTTAATAGATACATTAAAAACACAGGGGCTATCAGTAAGTTATACTGCTTAAATTGCTAAGAATCTTAGTATAAAGTACTTGACCAGGTATGGTTGTCTTCACCTATGATTGCTCTGAAGGTTTTAACCATCGTCGTTATTTGGCATTATTTTCAGTAAATGTGAATACCTTTACTGGGCACTGTGAAATGAGAGCCTTCCGGAACTGTTGGAATGAAGATGAATAGCATGTTTAAGGGACGGGAGGATAGAGGGTGTTGGGTATGGAATATCAGTCTATCATTAGTGATAGGAAGCTTGATTCCTCTTGCTGTGGTTCATTGGTCACCCATTGCACCATGGGATGGAGGAATCTTGAATTCATGTCTATACTGGCAGTGCTTCAAAAACTCCTTGGACCTAATATTTTCTATTACGTCGGTCAGCAAGGATCATTTCAAGATATTGTAATCTCATCTGATTTTAGCAACGACATTTAGAAGTCCCTCCATTCCGCATATATTTGCAACAGTTTATGTAAGTATTTTGAAGACAGCTGAGAAGAGTGGCTATCTTCAAAGTTACTGCTAACTCTGTTAGCCCGATGAGAAATTAGCAACCTAAGTTAGCCAGACCTACAGAAAATCCCCTCTAAACAAACCCACTAAGTCTAGTTTATATAATGAAATCTCTCCATGTCTAACCAAGTCATGAAACCTGTACAAGAAAGATGAAGAAGCTAGATGCCTGATGGAAAATTGATAAAAATAGGTAGAGAGTCCGAATTTTGGATGCATTCAGAGTGAAAAGAGAAAGTATCAAACTATGCAAAGTGGATGGCCTGCAGAAGCAACCAGGTGCCTGCTGACAGTCTTGCATTTCTGTTGCAGTTCATATTACTACCATGGTATTCTGCCATTAGATTAATGTTCAGCTTGTACTTAGAAATACCTGTATGACATTTTTTTTCCTATCCCCTCTCTTCTCAATCAGTAAACAATCTTTATTAACGGTAGATCATATTCCCAACCTTGAGTATAACTGATTTTCAGAATTTTTATGGTCAGTATAATACTTTTTTATTGACCATGTTTTATAGCTACTGTTGATCTACACTTGCACTCCATTGTCATGACCTCACATAATGCCATTTTACCTGCAGTACAGCTGGCCCCTATTATTTTGGACTTTTTGTGCCAGTTGGAAAGATGCAGCAGGTTATTAATGTCAGACAGACAAAAAGTACCAGCTCTTATTTTTGCATCATATCACATGTCTTTTGGTCTAGAACTGAGTAATCTCAGTACCTCAAGATTTTACTAGTACCAGAACCACCCCTTCAGTTATACTTGCTGGGAGAAAAGAACATCATCAAAGATGTGTTGATGAATATTAGGTATCACTTTTCATTGACAGTAGAAGATTGTTTTTGAAGCAATGTTAGGCTACCTCATGGACTGACTGTTTAATGATGAAGAGTTGACTTGTTTCTTTGTGAATAATACACTCTGTCATACTTTGGAGCTTTCAGATGGCTTTCTTTTTATTTTTGGGTTAACACGGGAGGGAGATGCTGATGTAAGTGGACAAAGCATCCTTTAACACAGGGGAGGGAGATGCTGATATCAGTGGACAAAGCATCCTAGTAGGCAATGTCAAAAAGTAAGAAGTGTTTTCAATATATTAGCATGGAAAATCTTTTGTGTCATTAACACACTGGACAATAGTTGAGGATGTTTGTGAGTGAACTGAGAGGCTTGTTAGTACACAGATTCACCTCATGGGAATAGGAACAAGTTAATGATAACATTATAACCAGGGTCTGTACAGGTTTTCCAGTCTAAATTACCTTTTTATTTAATTCAAATTTAGGGCTAAGAAGATTGAAAAATTACTTTATTACTGTTAGTCAGGGCTTTGACATTAAGGTCTGAAAAATATGGTTTGGAATGCAAGTTTTTCATGAATTTTAGCCCCTTTTTTTTTAAGCATATTATGAATGATTATTTGTATTTCAAAGATAAAATAGTGAATGATTAATGTGATACTGAAGTTGAATAATAGTTCACTAGGACTCTTTAGGTAAACATAAGCAAAAATAGGCAAGAAAATGGTCACATAAGGCCTTAAAGAGTATGAAAAATTTAATTTTGGATTCCCTGTTAATGTAAAAATTTTGTATAGGATATCATTGTGTTAATATTGGTTCAGATGTTTTAAAAAAAGCAAATAATATTACAGAATGAGAATATCTGACAGAATTTTCTTTTAGAGGAAAATTAATAAGTGCTGTGTATACTTCAGAAAGAATTTTCTACCATTATTTTCATAGAGTAAGATTTTTGATATCCTTGAAGAAATCCTGAAACTATCAGCCTATTTGAATTAATCCTGAAACCATCAGCCTATTTGAAATAATTAGCAAGCATTAAAACATTTGTACTATCTTCTCACCATCCATCCAACAGATACACCTTATCTTATTACACTGGTAAAGCTAACACATACGCATTTCTTGCAGAAAAGAGGTGAGCAGGGTAGGCAACGAGGACAACGCTCAGGGCGGGACCTGGCTTCAGACTCTGAATGTAAGGCTGGTGAAGGTGGGGGAGCACCTGCTACCCACATCCCTATCCTTATTACTAATGAGGATGGTTGGTGTGTCCCCTACAATGAGCAGGAACAAAAAAAGAAAAAGGAAGGGGCTACCACAGAGGACACTGGTGTTTGAGAGTTAAGAATGTTGTTGTGAGAGTTGAAAGAAAGAACAAAGCTGTGAGGAAAGAAAGTTGAAGATGTTGGAAAATGTGGTTAATAATGATAATGATGCTAATATGTGAAGAACTGATAGTTGTAAGCAAAAATAGCAGCTGTAGTTGGAGTATAGGAAGACGAATATTCTTTCCAAATAATTGTGTGACACATATATAGGTGTAATTAGTATTACTTTATAAATACATTCCAAAGAATGGGCATACCCTTTTTGTTCAAAATTAGTACAAGTTTTTAAGGCTGTCATGAAACAGAGAATATGGTAGATTAACACTGGGAGAGATAATCTTTACATCATTTATACCTAAAATCTGTAACATGTTATTAAGCATTTTGTATGATAATTATATGAGACTGGACTTTGCAAGTTACCACACATTGAAAATATGTATGCTTTGATTACAAATATCTTATCGATTCACTAGACATGTTCCCAGTTTTCTTGAAAATATTTTAACGTATTAAAACTAAATAACTTTGAAGTTCCAGATTTGCTTAACTTTTATCAGATAGTAGAATACCTTGAGAAATAACATTTTGTCTTAAATTAATTTTTAAGACCTTTAAAAGAGATATCTTCAGCTTCAAAAGCAATTATATGATCATCTTTTTGTTTTCATATGTCTTAGAGGGTTGACTGATTATGAAGAGAAGCCAGTTTCCAGATGTTGCCCATATTTATAATTGTTCCCGGTTCTGTAGTACAGTAATATAATAAAATCTAAGATGAAGACAATGCAGCAGACATACAAGAACTCGAAAAACAGACAAGCATACAAATGAAATGAAGGTAGTTTATAAAGAAGTTGTAGATTAAGAAGAGAGGAGGATATGTGAACTTATGGTAATCAAAATTTAATATTCAAAGGAAGTGACAAGAGCTGGAGAGAGGAAGAGCCATTTACAGACAAATTGCCCATGCAAGGCCAAGGCTAGGGGAATTGTTAACAGTGAAGATTCTGAAGTTTAGAATAAAGCAGAAACTATAAGATACTATCCATGGAATATTGGTGGTAATTGATTTATTTAGTAAGAGGTGTTGGCAACACCCATGATATGGCTACCCCTCATTTGTTTCTCATCTACCTATTCCTGCTGGAGTGAACGTGACTTAAATATTACGAAACCCAGACAGTAATTATGTAACAAAGCCAAATCCCATGTATTATGTTGTGGTAAACATAACAGCTGATAATATTAAACTTTAAATAATGTCACATTATTTTGTAGTATTTGAGACTGATCTTTATATATTGGTATCTGCTTTTTTTTATCGCCTTCATTTTTGCTGAGTCTCAAAACTGAATAATGTGAAATAAGCTGATTGATTTTTCATGCTAGATATATCTGTTACATACAAAACATCAGTCATTATCATTTAGTTTGCATTGAACAATATTTTCAGGAAGTGTATATGTGAAAAACTAGTATTCCCTTTATAGATCATAAACAGCATGATTGGTGTATATGTTTGGAGTAACTGTTTAGTCATAGAAAAAGTAGGATTTTGTCATTTGTTATTTATGTTATGAGTCTGTGTAATGTGCTTTTTACTTATTATTTTGATATTTGCATAATAATATTGAATTTTTTATAATACTGTTTCAGTTCAGTGCTTGTTTTATGCCAGGTTAAGTGAAATATAGTAGAATCTATCACACATAGCCATGCTTCAAGAGAATTGAATATGTGACCCTATTTTAGCTGTGTAGAGATGTTAAGAGTACTGTAATGATAGGGAAAATTATGTGTATTTTGCTTTCTAAAAAATCCATGCTAATTATGAAATCCAGTGAAGCAGTTAAACTTATTAATCCAATTTGTGGAAGTGGAGATATATTTTAGATAGTAGTAGCATCAGTGTGAATATTTGAAACTTTTTATATACAGAATACAATTTTCATAAACTTTTTGGCCAAAGGAATTAGATTTAAACTTCTCTTTCAAACAAACAGATAGAGTTTTATCTTGGTAGTCTGTCCTGCAGTGTATGTATGTTGAGTTTTTACCAGCTATGGCTTTTTTGGTAACATGTTTGAAAAACTCTGCAATATGCTTAGATCAGATGTTTTCAATGGATCAGAAATGCTTTGTTAAAGTAGTGCTTCTGATCAAAAACCTAAGCATGCTTAGCCCTTTAAATGCAAGCCAGTGGTAAAAGGTAACCCTAGAATAACAAAATTTTAAATATCAGCAAATGTTAAAGAGACACTTAACCCATTCATTGTGACTGGGTGTATATGCCCAGAACTTTTCTGTTGACCATTCCTTGGGCATATATGCTCTGTAATGTACATTTAGTTCACTTTAAGTGGAGCATATACATTAATGTTTGTAGTGGCATCTCACTTATTGTCTCCAGACTCCGAAATCTGTTTTCAGTACATTGTTCAGTGTGTGTGAAGATGTCAAGGAAGCCTTGTATAAGATATGCATCCTCATGGTATTTGAGTATTGAAGCTGTGTCACTCTTATAAGGCAATAGATTTTATTGTTGAAAACCTTTAATAATCATATTTCTGCTAAAACCACTTGTAAAAATGTTACAAATCTCACTGCATATGGCTAGAGTATCTCGTATGCTTGACAACACAGTAGCATAAGTTAAAGGCCATATAGGATGCATAAACATAGTCTCACCAGGTTGACTTATATATCATTTTATTTAGAAAATTATGTCCTTGTTAGCCATAATGACAAACTTTTGGAGATATTTTTTAGAACATTTGATAATATCCCACAACAGGGTGTACTTTTGATATTTGGATTGCTGCATTGAAGGGGTTACAAACCATCATGTTATATACATTTAAGCCTTTGTGCAATGCTGGGCAATTAAATCTTGGCACATAATTGCCATTTAAGCCTAGCAGGTCTTAGCAATCCAGGAAAGTGGTGCCTGTCTGGGAGCATGTGACCTGTTCCTCCATGGTTATCTGTAGGTAACTGAGGGGCTCAACGGTTTTTCATTGGGTTACTTGGAGTTGTAGATGGCACGAGTTATCTGTTTATGCCTCTGGGACATGTCTGATATTTTCCCAATTGGATAATTTATATTGATAAATTGAGACTCCAAAGCCCCCCCCCCAGGAAATTGAGAGTTGCAGGTGACTTATTGCATCTATATGTGCATCTTGAAAGCATAGGCCAATTTATGTGGTATTTATGGATCTGGAGAAAGCTTACAATAAAGTTGATAGTTCTGTACTGTAGAGGGTTTTATAAATATATGATGTTGGAGAAAAGCTACAAGTTAGGAGTATCTTTCAAGAAAGTAATACATGTTTCTTAGTAATTTTCTGTGGTTTTCAGCTTTATGTTTGCTTTACAGAGGGTGGAAGATCAGGCAGGTGAGGCATTAGTTTAAGGTAGGGAGGATGAATTATTTTAGAGGATAGCGAGGTATTCTTATTTTCGTCCTAATATGTTGCCAGTTAGTCTTCTTGAGGGAATTTAGTTTGTATGTTACTTTTTGTTGGAGTTATTGGTATGAAGAATGAATCTTGTGTGTTTTATGTAAAGGCTAGAATGGTTGCCATTTTGCTCAGTGGGACACTATCCATTCAAGGTAACTTGATTCATGTCTGTTTAGGGTTAAAAGAGTGACTGAAAACATATATGGAGATAATGATATTCTGTTATGGAGACTTATTTGGAGATGCAGATATTCTTTTCTGGGTGAGCCATTTTTGCAATTGTGTAATGTAGTGCTTTGTTTGAAATTCTTGCTGCGGTGTCAGGTTGTGATACAACCATGAGGTCCTCTGAATATGAAAGGACTTTCAAGAAGACGTTTACATTTTTGTACTTGTAAAAATGTTATTGAACTCCACCTGCAAGAGGTTATGCTAAACATTAAAAGCTATCATTAATGAGTTATCATGAAGATTACAGTCTTGACAAATAACTTCTTACTTCAAAGAAGTTCAAATTTCCTTGCTACTGAAAGTAGCATAACCTTCTTTAGTTGTAGGAGCCCTTAGATAAAAGTCCTGGGTAACACCAGGAATCTCACATAAAAATTGATGAGGATGAGTTGACAAAGAGGATATATGTATCAGAAGTGGAGAGGACAAGGAAAAGGGGAAACCAAACTGGAGATGTAAGGATTAAGTGAAATATATATGTTGATGTAATGAACACTCTAGTCCATGTGATAGTTATGAAGGTGAAATGGCAATTCAGTAGTTCAAATAATTTCATTTAACATGAAATGTTTCCATACATGCAGCAAGCCAGCATATTATTCAACATGGTGCTAGAAAGATGGAACCTTTGTGGTAGTGTTGGTATTTAAGTACTTTATGAATTTTTTGCACCTGAGGAGGCGGATTTTCTCGTGAAAATGTTGTGCTGCATGTACGGAAAAATTGCTTGTTAAATAAAATCATCTGAACTTCAATCGAATTGTGTTTTCTCCTTCATTCTCTGCCTGTCATGTAATGTGCTGGGATCACAGCTCCTTTTCCAAATCCAGGCCCAACAGACCTATCTGTGATTTACCCCAGAAGTTTCACATATCTTTATTCTGTCCAGTTTTACTTTCCCAAAAGAAGGAACAGAGATGGGGCCAAGAGAGGACTTTTCTGTCTAAGATTCGGTCATCTGTTCTTGAATGCTACCTCGCTCATGTAGGAAAAGGCGAGTATGTATGAAAAATAAAATTATATATATGTATATATATATTTATTTTTTTTTTATTATACTAGATCGCTGTTTCCCGCGTCAGCGAGGTAGCGCCAGGAAACAGACGAAAAAAAAAAATACCCCATCCCCCCGCATGCACACATATATACATACATGCACACATATGCACCACACATATATAT
>JAYMFT010076045.1:0-14437 GCA_038088735.1 Panulirus argus
ACTATGACCTGGCTCATTTCAAGAGACATGTTTTTCACTTTCTCAAAAATTTGTAAATACTTTCCCTGTCTATTTTTCCTCCTTTCTCAATTCTCTCTATATTTCAGTTAGGGCCCGGCCTTATTGTGGACTTTTGTCCGTGACTGGAGCCTTCAACATAAAAAAAAAAAGCTCTTTATCCAATACTAGGCCCCACAGATCTTTCCATGGTTTACCCCAGTCACTCCACATGCCCAGGTTCGTTTCATTGATAGCACATTGACCTCTGTATACCATGTGATTTCAGTTCACTCTTTCCTGTGCACGCCTTTCTCCATCCTTCCATCTCCACTTTGGTCTCCTGTTCTCTGTGTTCCCTCCACTTCTAACACACTTATCCTCTTTGTCAGTCTTTCCTCACTGATTCTTTTTGTAAATAAGTCCAAACCATTTCAGCTCACCTTCAGCTTTCTCAGCCACACTTTTTATTACCACACCTCTCTCACCCTTTTAATACATACTCGATCAGTCCACCTCACACCACATTATTGTCCTCAAACATTTTATATCCAACACCCGCCTTCCTCCACACAGCCTCATTTATAGCCTGTGCCTTGCATCTGTATAAAATTGTTGGGATTAGTATATCTTCAAACATTCTCATTTGTACCCTTCCAGATAATGATCTCTCTTTCCACACATTCTTCAGTGTTTCCAGAACCTTCACCCCCTCACCCACCCTATGATTTGCTTTTGCTTCCATGGTTCATTCACTGTCATGTCCACTCCCAGATATGTAAAACATTTCACTTCTTCCAGTTTTTCTCCTTTTTTTCCCTCAACCCTGTCTAACCTAATAACCCTACTTTTATTCACATTAACTCTCAACTCCCTTCATCCTTAGTGTTCGTTATACCTGCTGAAGTATTGTAATTGTAATTTTCCAGTGTCATTTTTGGCCTCATCTCCAACATTGGAATTGACACTTATATACTTCAGCATTATGGCTTATCTGTATGGTAGCATTTCCCTAATTTGCTGTGCTCCTTTAGCAATGCAAAACCATGATAAAGAACTTATAGTTATCTTAAACTTGCAGATTTGCATCGGTGGAACAGTTTTGGGGTTACTATAGTCGCTTAGTCCGGCCAGCTGACCTAACTTCACACTCAGATATACATATTTTTAAAGATGGAATAAAGCCCATGTGGGAAGTAAGTATATGAGGTACTTCAGTACTTGTTCTTGAGCATATTGAATGTGTCATTATATCATATTTTTGAAGGTGTTTGAGTGAGTGTAAAATCTCTTGTGATTATACAGTTATTTATGCTTAAAAGCAAAATTATTTATTCCTGTAATTGATTAATTGAATTTCAAAGGATGTTGCAAATAAGAATGGAGGGAAATGGATTGTTCGTTTACGCAAAGGACTGGCTTCACGATGTTGGGAGAACATGATACTGGCAATGTTAGGTGAACAGTTCATGGTTGGAGATGAGATCTGTGGTGCTGTCATATCAGTGAGATTTCAGGTAAGGATCCCTATTTTAAACACTGAATGATTGAAAGGCTTTTACTGTAGAAACCTGGACTGTGTGACAATGATTTTGTTTGTTTGTTTGTTTTTTGCTGTTTAAAGGACTTTGCTATTAATATGTTTGATATTGTTTAATTTTTTTTTTCTTTTTGAGATATAGTTGTAACTTTCACAATACTGATTTCTCTACTTCTTAGGAGAATGAAAATGTCATCAGCATCTTAATGTGTATGTTACATTCTATCATTCACTTGTCATGCAAGTCTGCAAAGTTATAATGTTCAGTAGGTTATTTTGTTCTTTACTGGATACACTATCATGATTAACTGTCGTGCTTTATTATTTGCATGATGTGTGGGAGTGGCATTTGTAAGATAAACATTGGAATGGATGATTAATGCTCTAAAGTAAACAGTCATGCATCTTGCTAGTTTAAAGTGATTCACCTTGCTCAAATAAAGGTTGCTTCAAATGGTACACCTCCAGCTTCACGTCAGTTTTCTTCTTACGTACAGTGCAGTCACGAACAAGTGCAACTAGTCATATTCAGAGCTCTGTCTTTCTCTCATAGATTATGCCTTCCTGGAGAGTATCCTAACTCCTTGGAGCTCTGTGTAGATATTCAGACTATTCACTGTGGTATTTCTGAATGAGTATCATCATATTGGTATGGTGGATGTTCCCAGACTCTGTCTGTCTGTGGTTACACTAAAAGTGAAAAGTCTTCTTCGTTGAGGCTCCATCATTATCAGTGGACAAAGGGGAATATAGTCTTAGTGAGGAACATCTCAATTCACAGAAGTCCATCATTTGATCAGAACATTGAAGCTGCAAGAGCCTCATAATAGGGGTCCTAGGGTTACAAGATCATTGTATTGTTATGTTGCTCATGTGAGGTGGAAGTACACAGAGGAGATTAAGCTCATTATATGAACCAAAAATTATGTGATATGGAAACAGTTGGCCTAATTTTGTAGGTTATAACTTTCTTAGGTTTTATAATATGTAACAGTATTTGTCACCCTTCACTTTGGTTTGTTTCAGTTGAAGAAAGCTGCAAGCACGATGTTTCCTCTCCTTTGATTGTTAGATTTCAGTGTAAGCAGCCTAGCTATTGAGCATAACAAGAGAGATTTATAGGAGACATGTTACTGAGAGATTGAAGATTATAACAGAGTATAAGACAAATGAAGAAAAAGGGTGTTGGTTAGGAAGGGTAAAGGATGTGAATGTTTGCTTGTCTCATAGAAGATGGTTGTAAAAGATGGTAATAGAAAAGTTTGAAATTAAAAAGAAGAAAGCTTCATGTGACACTCACTAACCCAGGAAAGATATACAATAAAGTGGGCTGGAATGCATTGTAGAAGATAATGAAGATTTCTATTGCTTGAGGAAAGTTGTTAGATAAAACAATCAGCAAAGAAAGATATACCACATGTGTGAAAGTGGATAGTTAATTGAGTGATGGTTTTGAGATAGACTTGGTCTTGAGATGGGCATATGTAATGTCACATTAGCCTTTAATATGTATCTAGATGCGACAGGTAGGGAGGTAAAATGCAAGAATAGGAGGATAGGGAGCAAAGCATGAATTGTATATAGAAACATGGTCATTGGTGACTAGTTTATATGTGGATGATTTACTGGCAGAGAATTCAAAGATATTAGATGAATTATTTTTACACAGTAAGCATGAGAAGGAAGCTGAAGTTAAGTGCTGGCAAAAATAAGGGCATGTTTCTGGAAAGAGTGCTTTTGTCACACATGTTAGCAGGCCAATTCAAATTTTATAATGGATTCCTTTGATGGAATTCAGATTGAGTCAAGAAAAGGGCTGTAAGATTAATACCAGGACTAAGAAACAAGCCATTTGAGGAAATGTTATGTAAATTAAGAATCTTTTTACATTTGTGCATTCTTTTTTCTTATGTGAAATAAGCAACTTAGTGAAAGAATGTTTGTAGTTTTTGATGTTTGAATGTGCAAATCAGTGTTTCTTGCAGGAAGGACATAAGAGCTGTAGTACTTTCAGTCCTATGTACATTGCTTGAGAAAAATATTACACGTAAAATGGATCTGTAAGAGTTTTTTAGGAAATGTAGTGTGATGTAATTTTGTCAGTTCCCATTATAGGTTTTTGTGAGTTTTTCTGAAGTTGATTGGATTATAGGATCAGTTCTGAGTGAAATGATAGCATAAGATGTCGAATTTTAGATATGATTTTTTTTGTAGTGTTGTCTCATTAGAGATTGATTTATACAGGAGGACATAATTTCTATTTGGAATCGAACTGCACAGGACACTGTAACAACAGGACGAATCCGTGACACTTTGAAGCGAGTTCTTAACCTTCCTCCCAATACAGTTATGGAATATAAAACTCATAACGATTCTCTCAAGTAAGTCACCTTTGTCCTTTTGTTAAAATTTCATTTGAATTTTTACTGAAACAGTAAGCTGGACATTTTAAGATTTTTTTTGTTTGTTTTTTCATATGAACGGTGTCTTAAGAAGTCCAGCAATGCAGTCATTTGTAATGTGCCTTTTGGATTTTCACTCTCATTTAGTTATTTTGCTTTACTTAGTACTTAGCCAGGGTATTGCATGTGTTAAAGCTCCAGGTTTGCCTTTTGTTTGCATGCCAGACAAGTGCTTGTCTTTCTTTGGAGTGCTATAATCTTCTGTTGACATTTTAAACTGAAATTCAGCTTTCAAAATCCGAATCATAATCAAGTTTTTGGTAATAAGTGCTTTACTCTAAATAGATTCCTCTAACTAAGGCTTTTGTGAAAAATACAATAAGGTTGCAATAAATACCAGTCATTTTGCGTTTGCATTGATATATATTTAAAAACCTCAGTTACTTATAATTGTATGATTTTGTTTTTTGAATGTTTTGCACTTCCTCACCCATGTGGCTTCTTGTACTGACCCTCCTGTAGGCACACCCACTCCGCGTCCAGCCTACTGCGAAAACCTGGCCCTCCCATGAGGCATGACCTGCACTGATATTTCTATCCTCCAGCCCCCCCTCCTTGGAGAGAGGAGATTTTGGGGGAGGAGGGGGGAAGAGGTTGAGACAACCATCATACTCTATGCATCTGTGTGAGTGAGAATATATCTGTGCCAAGTTGCAGTTGTGGTCATGTACATAGGTGATGTATGTTCTGAATTGTTTACAAAGCAATACATACCTTTTCTCTGATACTTTTTTGAAAGCTGACACAGAATTACATCGAAATATCTAAGCAGTACTTATTTTAAGACATACAGGCCTATGAGCTCTACTTCAGCTTATGCTTTACTCAGTACAGCTTCAAAGACATGCTTTTCAACCTGGCCCAAACAAGACAGGTTAGACCACCATAAAATGGTAAATCAAACTACCTTCCACAATGTGCTTAATCAATGGAAGTTTGGAAATAAGTTTGAATCGATAGCATTTTATCCTTAAGTGAAGTGTTTTTTCATCCTCAAGCAGTCTCTTGCTTTGGTTTAGTCAATGGAAGTTTGGAAATAAATCTTAAGTGATAGTATTTTATCCGTATGCGAAATATTTTTTTGTGCCTCTTAGCAGCATATAGGCTGTTGGTCATTTACAGCTTTTCTTTACCGGGAATAAGTATATTAAAGCATTGAAACATCTCGCCTAGACACAGTTTCCACAATAAACTCAGACCCAGACAGGATATCTCAGAGGGGTACACAAACTCTTGTTAAGGTTAATGCCTCCATGACCCAATTTCTACCCATCTTTCTGTTGAAAACATCTCACAACTCTCGTCTCTCCTTTGATGGTTCTGTAATTCCACCTCTTGACTCAATGAACATCCTTGGTATTACTGTAACATCCACTCTTTCTTGGAAACCCCACGTTACGGGAATAGCTTAGTCTTCCTCTAAGAAACTGGATGTCCTGTTTAGATGTTGAAACTTCTCTCCTGAGCAGTTGCTCCATTTATACAAGGGATTGATTCTGCCTTGTATGGAGTACTGCTCTCACATTTGGGGTGGTTCTAGCTCTGCTTCCTTACTTGACAGAGTTGAGACGAAAGTGGTCCTACTTATAAACTGTCCCAGGCTAACTTCCAGACTTGACCCCCTTGCCCTAAGCTACAACGTTGGATATTTTTCCCTCTTCTATAGGGACTACTTTGGTTTTTCCTCCCGAGAGTTGGCTGCTTGTATGCCCCCACCACTAGCTAGACCATGCAATACTTGGCAAGCTGTAGCATCACATGATTATTATGTTGCCATCAGCAGCTCAAGGGTGGACCATTTTAATACCTGCTGATTTCCCTACTCATTGAAGCTTTGAAACTCTCTACCTTCCCATGTCTTTTCCAATAACTATGACCATGCATTTTTCAAAATACAAATCTTTCACATTCTCAAAAATTCGTAATTACTATTCCTTGTTTTCTCTTTTTCCATTTCATAATTCCCTATATTTCAATTATGGCCTGGCCTTGATGTGAACTTTTGTCCATGACTGGAGCACTTCAACATCAGAACAGAAATGGAAAAAAGTGATCCAGTTGGTTTTTGCAAAAAAGTCTGTAGTACTTTTTTCATGTAGATAGCCATATTTTGGTTTTAGAGGCCCCTCTGTATGGCAAAAGTTATCAGAGCAATAAAAAGCCAAGATGAAGGCTCAAGTGTTTCTTATTATTTACAGGTATTTAGGAATTTTTATTTTATCTTATATAATGGAGAGGTTATACGATATGATAGAGGTTATTCAATGGATTGATTACTTAGTATTAAATTACTTGTGCAGAAATGTGTTATATAAAATGCTATGGATATATGGGTGAATAGAAGGTTGCTGATTGCAATGAGTTTTTACTGGATGAGTAAAGCATGTGTGTGAGTTGGAAGGGAGGAGGATGAGTTGCTTACAGTGAAAATGGGCCTGTCTCTAGGGTGTGTGATGTCACCATGGCTATTTTCATCAGTTCATAGACAGAGTGGTGAGGGAAGTAAATGTGTGGGTGAAGCAAAGAATCAGGTCTGCAGTAAGCTGGGGATTGGAAAGCATGAAAGGTAAATGAGGTGCTGTTTTCATGTGACATGCCCCTGATGGCAACTCTTTAAGGAAAAACACCAGAAGCAGGTGAGAGAGTTTAGGAGTGTGTGTGAAGTCATGAAGTGTAGTAGGGTAATTAGACAGGATGGTTTGAGTATGGGTTAGAATAGGGAGGACTTGGAGAAAATAGATTGCTTTAAGTATTTGGGAATGGCTATGTTAGTGAATGGAACCATGGGGGCTGAAGTGAGTCATAGAATGGAAAACAGGGTTAAGATAGTGGGTGCATTTAGAGCTGTATGGAAGAAAAGGTCCGTAGCTGGGGATAAAGGAAGTGTATTCTTGAAGGTGTAGTAGTCTAACACAGTTGTCTGGATGTGAATCCTAGGCCTTAAATGCAAAATAAAGGAAGAAGGATTTGCTAGAAATGAAGTAAGATCCTTGTGTTTGAAAGAGTTGGGCTCTCATATTACAGCAAGGGAGTGAATGAAGGAGAATTAGTTGTAAATGAATTAAGGTATTTAAGGATGATCATCAGTAAGGGATAGTTGCTGTAAAGCTGAATTTTAGTTCCTGCAAAGGAGAAAAATCACAGGTGCACTGAAAGGTCTGGTGAATGAGAAAAGCATAAGGGTAGAATTTTTTATGTCAAGGATTTTGGTCACAGACAAAAGTCTTTAGTGAGGCCAGGGCTTAAATTAGATATGAAAAGGGTTAAAAAGAATAGAGAACTGAATAAGGAAGATGAAGAATAATTTAAGAGTATTGAAGGAAGTGGAAGACCTCCATTTCAAAAAGGAGCTTGTCATAGTTATTTGCAAAGACATGAGAAGGTAAGTAGTTCCAAGGCTTAGCAGTGTAGGGAAAGCAAGAAACCAAATGAGCTTACTCTTGAGTTTCTGGCAGCCACATAGAAGTCATGTGACATAATGGCTTATTAAGAATTTCTCGTCCTAGCTAATGATGGAGACACACAAGGTGCCAGATTTGTAACTAGAAGCTTGAACTTCATAGAAGACAGAAAAGAACCAACACTGAGGTGTAGTGGAAGGAAGGTTAACTTTTGAGATTGAATTGGAAGAACTGGTAAGTTAGGTTTCTTCGGACTCAACTTTCTTAAGTATGTAGGATTAGAACTTCAAATGTGATAGCAGTACTCCCTACAAGGATGTATCAGTACTATTATGATTGGAGGAACTGTTCTGAAGAAACAAATTTTTGTCATCTGAATAGGACTGTCAGTTTCTTTAAGTAGACAGTTATTTGTCTGATGCAGACTTCCAAGGTAGATATTAACAGTGATAGCAAGTATATTAATTTTGTTAAGAGGTGGAATTATAGAGCCATCAAAGGAGATTTGGAAAGTTGTGAGGGGTCATAAAAACAGAAATGGGAACAAACTGCATTTTAGAGGCATTTGCAACAGACTTATGGGAAATTTTATCCAAATCTAGGTTTAAGGAGGCAGTTCTGATGATATGATACATTGATCAAACAAAAAATGAAGCAGAGCTGAAAGTGGAGGAATGCAGTGTTGAGTTGTTAGTGTATGAATATCATAGATTAGGAAATGAGACTGAACAATAAAGGAAGCTACTACTGATATGGAAAGATGGGGAGGTTGATTTTTAAATAATTGTGGAGAGAGACCGGCCAGAGAAGAAGCTGGATGTGAGAGAACAGTGAGTGAGGAAAGTCAGAAGAGGGGAGCTTGGAGATATGACCCATACCACACCCCATCAAAGTTTTTGAAATTGCAAAGACTACAGCTCAAAATTTCCCAGTCTCCCAGAGAAGATACCCATACAGTGGTAAAATAGGAAAGATTATCACCTTTGTGTATTGCCTTAGAAAAATCATAATAATGATCAGAGAGAAGACTGTGAGAATGAAGATTCTAAAGGAATTAGAAGTTTGGAAGAAATTAAAAGGCTGTAGGAACAGTTGAAGTCAGATCAACAGGATAATAAAGGGCAGGGTTTGAAATGGTACCCTTTTATGGATAGGCTTTACTTATGCTTGTTTCCAAGTAGAAGGAAGTGTTTAGGTTTTTGTGCAGAAGTGGAACAGATGAGCAAGCACCAGTGCACTTCAAAAGCACATTCCTTCAGAATATGAGTAGGGATGCTGTTTGGTCCACAAGTTATGCTCATGTCCATAGAGAAATGCTCTTTGGATTGTGTGGCAAGAGGTTTTAGGGAGGGGCGTAGAATTGATAAGAGGAATTTTAGGGGATGAGAAAAATGTAAAATTGTAAAGCATAGTTAGAGGTGAAAAGAGAGCCAAAGAGTGTTGTTTCATCAATACGAAAGACATTTATAGTGTCATTAGAATAGGAAAGCAAAGGAAAGGTAGTGACAAAAGTTAGTAGAGATACTTTTGGCTGCGGACTAGAATACGTACCAGTAGAAAAGGAAGAGGTGTTTTAACATTCCCTTTGGATAAGTGAATGCTTCAACTCATGAATAAAATATTTGCAATGGTTTTATTGCAAAAATAAAAGCTGAACATAAGTTGGAGGAAGCAAAATTTTACTTCACCGACATGCTGGTTCCCTTGCCAATTAACCTCAGAACAGGTATGGTTGAACCATGGACTGAAAAAATAGTTTCTTTAAGGAAAAGGAATTTATAACTTTATTTTTCACAAACGAAAAACCCCCTGCCAAGTGCTTTACAGCAGCTCTACTCAAGGAGAGGCAATAATCTTCGTATGGAAACAAGTTTGCACTTAAGAGTGATTATCCCAGCTTTGTTGTCTATCTCATACTGTAACATTTTTAATGACTTAGATACAAGGTATTTTTTCTTCTTTTTCTGGTTTTTGATAAATCTGCCTTGGCTTCATTCTCAATTCCAGGGACTTATCCAGTAAGAAAGTTAAGGCTTGTTTTACTGAACTTACTTTTGTAGATCTTTAGTTTTTAAGGTTATTGTACCTGTTCCCCTGTTTCATTTAATATAAATGCTGGAGACTTTGAGAGTAATCATCATCTGTACAGAAAAACATTCTAATGAAGCAACTCTTCTTTCTTGAGTAATTGGTCTTATTAGAGCATATTCTCCTTCCACATTGTTTCCAAGTCTTGTTGGATTTGATAGACTGAGGAAGTCTTCCTCTTCCATTCCACAATGATGGGTTAGATGCTGCAGTGATGGATGAAGGGGTAATTTGGCTCATTGATTGAGCTGATTAAAGGATCCTGGCTGCTTTTTATTTTCAACAAAAGTATAGCCAAGCTTTCACTAGCCATGAACCTTGTGGTGACTTAGCTTCCATTTTCAGACAGAGAAGAAAAGCAGAGATGTCAAATTAGGTCCCTACTGTTTTCACTGTATGCCTTACTAATGAATTAATGACAACCAGATATAGTCTGGCTCAGGGCTGTGCATGGGTATTTGAGTGACTGACCTGTTGCATGTTCATTGATGGACCTTTTAACTTTTAATCATACTTTCTGAGTATGTATGTGTTCAAAAGTGTGTAAAGGGCATGGAGAGGCTCTAAAACTAATAGATTAGTATAAAGTTTTTTGTACTGATTTGTTCTTTCTCATTATTCCTTAAATGTAAAAGTATCCACATTTGCTTTATTTATAAGTTTTCTGCTCATTTCATATTGTTTCCATTAAAATTTGCTTATGAAAGGGAATATCCAACCAAGACATGGTTGAAATGGTTTAGACATATGGAACGAATGAGTGAGGAAAGGTTGACAAAGATGATATATGTTTCAGAGGTGGAGGGAACAAGGAGAAGCAGAAGACCAAATTGGAGGTGGAAGGATGGAGTGAAAAGGATTTTGAGCGGTCGGGGTCTGAACATGCATGAGGGTGAAAGGCATGCATGGAATAGAGTGAAATGGAACAATATGGTATACTGGGGTCAACGGGCTGTCAGTGGACTGAACCAGTGCTTGTGAAAGGTCTCTGGGGCCTGGATGTGGGTAGGTAGCTGTGGTTTCGGTGCATTAAACATGACAGCTAGATACTGAGTGTGAGCATATGTGGCCTTTTTTTTGTCTTTCCTGGCGCTACCTCGCTGACTCAGGAGGTGGCGATGCTATTTCCTGTGGGGAGGGGTGGCATCAGGAATGGATGGAGGCGAGCAAGTATGAATTGTATATGTGTATATGCATGTGTGTGTGTATGTATGTATATATGTATATGTTGGTATGTATATGTATGTATTGGGCATATATGTGCATGATGCATATATATGTGTACATGAGTGGATGGGTCTTTCTTTGTCTATTTCTTGGTGCTACCTTGCTGACGCAAGAAGCAGGAATCATGTATGATAAATATAAATAGGTATTTCGTATCGCACATGCACTGCACTGCAGTGATTAATGTATTCACCACCTAGTGTTTTGTGTTGCTGGTGATTATTTACCATCTCCCACGTGCTTTCTGACACTGGATTGTGTGCTGGTCATGCACTTGTGTGCATTTTGTGCACCCTGGATTACTGTTGTGGACAATGGCCCCTTTCAAGCATTGTCAGCAATTGCCAGACACCTCCTCGAAGCTAAGTGTCACATGTAGCGCAAGAGGAACATTTCAAGCCTCAAAAAGAAGAGAGAGTTTTGCGAGAGGCTGGCTAAGAGCAAATCCAAGGTAGCACGTATGTAGGACTTCAACGCTTGTGTGACGACTATTTACGACCACTAAGCAGCATAAGAAGATCGAGATATTTAGTGATGCATATTTGTTTACATATATTAATATTACCTCTATAATGTATATAATAGAATATTGTAAAATACTCGTTCCTTGCATTATGTAGGATCAGTATATGCAATTTTGCTATCATGCAAAGAACCTACTTCTACCAGTCACTCTGTTTATATGTGATCAAAATTCGGTGTGTGATAGAAAGCATGCCAAAACTTGGAGTAGCTCCTAGATTGAGCATGCCACATTCACTCTAGTGTGTCAGTGTTGCAGTTACCACAGTTGATTGTGGAGCTTTGCTACTTGTGTGATGTGGATATACCTGCTGATGTGATTTTCCTGCAACCAACTTTGTTTGTTTTTGTTAAGATGACATCCAAATGTCCAGTAACGTCTCGTACCCCAGAACTAGAAGGTAAATGGAAGAGAACCTCTCTGACCTGAGAGTGGAATCTAGAAGTCTTATAACATGCTGATGCTGGTAAGGGAGCATCACCGTGGTAGAAAGTGTGCCAAAACTTTGTGAGGGTTGACGTTTGGAGTAAATATGGGTCTAAGGTGGAGTGTCCCTCATTCCCACCAGCAAGTCAGTCCTGCATTTACAACAGTTGAGTGTTGATCTATGCTACTTGTGTAATTTAGGTATACCTGTTAATGTGATTTTCCTGCAACCTTCTGTGTTTGTTTATGTTAACATGGCATTGAAACATCCAGCAACGTTATCTCCTAACTCAGAACCAGCAGTTAAACAGAGGAGGGCCTCTCAGACCATAGCAACAAAGCTAGAAATCTTACAGTGCGTTAATGCTGGTGAGGGAACATCAGTGCTTAGGTGTGCTTGCAACTTGGGTAAATTTGCAATCTGCAATGTGAAGAATGCAGAAAAGATTCAGAGTGCTGTGGTCCACCCTGCTCCACTACCTGCCAAAGGTTAGAAATCCTCTTATGGAGATGGAGAAAATACTCTTGTTATACATAGATAATGAGATGAAGAAAAGCAGCCTTAAATGCTCTTGTTATACATAGAGCATGAGACAGAAGAAAAGCAGCCTTAGAAATGTTCATCTCAGGGCTAAAGCTGTGAAATAGACAGTGTAGCTGAACCAGAACCATTTCAAGGAAGTTAAGGATGGATAGATAAATTTCTTTAACATCAGAAGCAGCATAATGTGAAGGTAATGGGAGAATCCATCAGTGCTGACTACAAAGCTGCTTCACACACTCATTTTTCTCTATGTTTATTGGTTCGCTAAATGTGATTTCTCTTTGTGTAAAATTTTTACAGAACATACCCCCTGCATTAAGTGAAGGATAAGTGTATTACAATTTTCTGAATTAATAATATATTTGAAAATATGAATCAGGAAAATAATCTGAAACAGTTGATTCCCAAGCAATATGTAAATAAAGTTTTACTGCCTATTCAATTAGAATAATTGCCCTTCATTAGAAGTTATATTGATTTATTATTATTGAAACTTTACAGTATGTTACATATCTCAGTGAAGAAATCCACCTCTTCTGGTGTATGCAGTTCACAAAGTTTCAACACTCGGCACAAACACAGACCTGTGGACTCTCTTACTATTATGTTGGGGCAGAAACTAAGATATTCCCTGACATGGCAGTAAGAGGGTCTTCAGGCATGGTGGTGATTAAGACTTGAGTTGGGAGGGCTGTTGTTGAGTGCTTGTTGGATCATTTGAGTGTGTCTGTGTTTTGTTGTGTTATGTTTGCAAGGGGGTGAGGGGGTCTGTGGGTAAAAGTTGCTAAAGTGTGACCTGGGATAGGCTTTTCATTTCATCCTAGGGTTAGCTAGGAAGAGTCTACTGCCATTCCAAAGAATTGAATGCCAAGCGTGTTAAAGTGGAATTGTATTGGGAGGATCTTTGTTTCATAATGCCTCTGTTGAGTATTTGTGGTTGCTAGGCATCCATTGATTATTTTGAGTGATATATTTTGTGTGGTTTGCGACTTAGTATTTGCTTTTGAGAGGGTGGGAGACCAAGTTGTGGGTTTTTGGTCCAGATAAAATAGCAGAGAAAAATAAGTTTTATGGGGTCAAAATGGAAAATATTTGTTTGTTACGTGCTAATCATCTAAAGAGAATAAGTTTGTTGGGTCAGCTCTGCCTTACTTTGAAGAAACTCAGATTGTCCTACCAAAGGAGGAGGCACTGATGCAGATAGAATGTACCCTCCAAGCACCTCAAGAACCCCCTTCACAAGATGGATGTAACTTACATCCTAGGAGAATGCAGTCAGTAACCATTGATCTTGCAAACAGTTCAATGTGACTGGAGACTGTAGACCAAAACCAGAACCAAACAAAACTGAAACTTTTGCTGAATACTCAGAGTTAAAGGAGGTTAATATGTTACTGTTGAACTTTAAAGTTGGCAGACAAGTTGTATTGGATTAAAGCTGGGGCATCCAGATTGAAGCATAGGTATCTGAAAACAAAGAGTCCCCCAAATTTATATCGTTTAATGTTTTGCATTTGTAGGACAGTGCTGAACAAAGAATGGATCTCTGCCATGATTATGCTGATGACATTGAAATTCTGTTACCCGCTCAGAGGCTGTAATAACAAATAACAACATTAGGGTCCACGTACCATTCAAGACAGGGAGTCAGTACATTCTTTATCACCTCATTGCTTCCCCTTTATATCTACAGGGATCTTGTTTTACTTTTTTAAGACATGGCAACAGTAACTCACTAAGCAGTGGACACCAAAGAACACTGTAAAAAAGGTATCATCACGTTCGTTTGCAATGCCTACCTTTTAATTTCACTATTTCTCAAAGATACTTGTGTGCTTGCCATTATAGAAATTCTTGTATCCCACAGAAATAAAAGTTTGACAATTTTCTAAGGTATATCCCCATAATTGTGCTTTTATAATAGTGTTATCTGATGAGATATAATGGCAGTGGTTCATCAGGATGAAACATCCAGAGTCATATTGCATTTAAGATTATACCTTGCCCCTGATTTTTGTCCTTTTTCTAAAACTGTAATAGCCCTGTACAGACATAAGTGACTGATGCATTACCTGAGACCCTTGCTGACTTTGTATAAAGTACTTTTTTTTTGTTAGCTGAGACTACACTGGTAGCTGAGGCCCTAATCAACGCCATCTCATTAATGCTATATATATATATATATATATATATATATATATATATATATATATATATATATATATATAT
>JAYMFT010076056.1:0-14437 GCA_038088735.1 Panulirus argus
AAACCAGTCAGTGGCATATGTTCACTTCTTCGCTGTCGAATCCACTCCAGCAACACACGGTCAAGATCTTCGTTTTTTCCCCTATGCAGTGTTTTCCTATCTTTCATTAGTTTCTGGTCATCATTGTCAGGATAATGCTTCAGTAATTTGTCTTTCTGTTTCTTTAAATCGTAAACAGTTGTAGTTCCGACACCATATTCTTCAGTAAGACGCCGCACTGACACACCATGATCAAGCTTCTGCATTATTGATAATGACAGATGCTTTCTTTTCTTCTCACTGTTACCCATATGGGTATCTGCAGCTCTTTTTGACATTTTCACAATGAAATTAAAATATTTACAAAATAAAAAGCAAGAAAAAAATATCAGCAAACAGCAGATGAACATGTGACTAGTACAAGCACTGAGACACAATTGACACTACCCACCCTGGCTGCCTGACAAACTAGTTCACGTGATGTGGCGTGGGTATGGAATTGGGTCAGATGTTCTCGTGCCAAACAAAATTTGTTATCCACAAAAAAAATTTGGATTTTAGAGCTTTCGGATTTCTGATAAAGGTTTGTCGACCTGTATTGCTGTAACATCTAATATTTCTTGGAAACCCCACACTATGGGAATAGCTAAGTCTGCCTCGAAGAATCTGAGTGTCCTGTTTAAATGTCCTAACTTTTTCTCTTCTGAACAGTTGCTCCATTTATACAAGGAAGTGATTTGTCCTTGTGTGGAGTACTAATTTCCAGGCTTAACCCCCTTGCTGTACGCTGCAATGTTGGTTCACTTTCTCCTCTTCTATAGGTATTACTTTAGCTTTTGCTCCCAAGAGCTGGCTGCTTGTGTGCCCCCACCACTAGTTAGACTATGGAACACTCGGCAAGCTGCTGCGTCACATGATTGTGTGGCCATCAGCAAGTCAAGGGTGTGCTGTTTTGAAAACTGCTTCTTTTCCTACATGTTGAAGCTTTGGAACTCTCTACCTTCTTATGTCTTTCCCAATAACTATGACCTGGCTCATTTCAAAAAAACGGATCTTTCACTTTCTCAAAAATTCACAAATACTTTCCCTGTCTCCCCCCCCCCCCTCTCAATTCTCTTTATTTCAATTAGGGCTCGTCCTTGATGTAGACTTTTGTCCGTTACTGGAGCCTTTAACATCAAAAAAACTTACCTTAACGTCTGTTGTTGGAAAACAAAAGCAAACCATCAATTTGGATAAGATTATGAACCATTTAGAGGCTCACCACTTCAACAAAATTGCTCACTTTTGACATTGCTTAATTTCCTTTATGATGCAATCACTATGTATGATGAAAGTAAAGTATTTGATGTCGTCTGTTTAGATTTTCAAAGAGCATTTGGTAAAGTTCCTCTTCAAAGGTTACTAACAAAAGTTAAGTCACAAGATATAGATGGGGTTGTACTTTAATGGGTAGGAAATTAGCCATAAATAAAGAATATTGTTTATTGGTCAAGCCATTCCAGAATGGTTTGACATAACAAGTCGTGTGCCACTGGGACCAATTCACTGTCTCACATGTTAAAGATATTGGTAATAAGCTTCACTGTAAGACCTCCAAATTTGCAGATGATACTAAGATGGGAAATAAACCTACAACATAAACTGAATGTCTGCAGCCTTAGACTGATTGGGCTCACATGTGTCAAATGAATTTTGATATTGATAAGTGCAAAGTTTTACATATTGGTAGTAAAAATGAAAAGGGCAAAGTGCAATGTGAATTCTGCTGAACTACAAAAAGGTCATTTAGGAAAATGACCTAAAGCCAAGTAAGCAATGCACAGAAGCAATAAAAAGGTTGAACAAAATTCTTGGATTCATAGAAAGGGCTTTTGAATTTTAGTCTTGTGAAATTATCCTCACTCTTTACAATTCTCTGGTGTGTCCCCTTCTTGAATACTGTGTTCATTTTGGTTACCTTACTTAGGGAAAGACATAGAATGGAGAGAGTACATATGTGAATTTGCTTAAGGAAAGACATAGACAGAATGGAGTGCACAGATGCGAACATACTTTAGGAAAGACATAGACAGAATGGAGAAAGTACAGAAGCAAGCAACCAAGGTAATTCCTGGCCTGACTAAATGAATTAAATCTATTAAGCTTAGAAAAGAGAATGTTGAGAGTTGATCCAATACAGGTATTCAAAATCATTTAAGGCTTTTGATTATTTCTGATTAGATATGGATATATTTGTATGGTTTCATTTGTAGTAATGGATATAAACTAGTGAGGCAAATGTTTTACCTCGAATGAGGCGAAGTGCTTTTACTTCAAAATTATTATTAATATATGGAATGATTTACCCGTTACAGCCATTGAAAGCAGTGCCATATGTATGTTCAAGCATTGACTTGATAAGTATTTTGCTTCAAATTGACAACCGACATTATTAGCACCTCCTTAGCTACACGATAAGTTTACAGGTCTACCTCTTTAAAAAAGGTTCCACATCTTTCTACGACCACAATAATGCCTTGTTAGGACCTAGTGGTCTGTTGCTGTTTGAAGTTAGATATATAAAAAGAAAAAAAATTGTAAGCTTAATGTGAAGATAAATTACATTGGTCTGTTGGGTCTCATTCCATATATTAGGCATATTTCACTACCTTGTTGCAATCCTCATGGATTTTAAAGTTTAGGGATTCTGCCTTAAAAGGCTGGGTATTTGTTCAGCTTAGCTCAACATCACTGTTAGCCTTGAATAATGAGTGATTTTGTTCTATAATGCAATGCAATGCAGTTTTTAGAAAATATAAGAATGGTTTTGAAGCATGATTTAGAGCATTATGATATGAACAGTATTAATTATGATATACAAATGTATCACAAAAAATTTTGGGTAGTGAAAATAGAAGTAGGCTCTACACTTTTAAAAAGGAAAGGAAAAGAACCTTTGAAAATGTCATCTAACCTCAGTATCAGTCAAAATGTATCATAGTAGTTCATTTTAACTGAAATATTTGTCACACTCCTTATTGAACATCATTAAAATGGCACCACATGTCAGTGAGTAAATTGCAACCAACAGCTGTGTATTCCCCTGGCTGCATATTAATTTAATGGTGTATTTCTACCGTTTTGGATGATGATGATGTCTTTATCAGTGTATTCCCGAATTTAGCATTAACCCCTCATTTTCTATAATACACTTAACCTTTGTTGTCTTACTTTATTCTGTAAATCATGCATAGCAGCTGTTCTTAAAACTATACTGGCATTGCAGAGGAAAAATGTATTTATTTCTTAAGCTAACAGTGATACAGTGTTAATCTAGATAATTTCCAAACACAGCAGGGTATCTGATCTCCCAGTTAAAAACAGTCACTGGTTGTTTAGTGTTCACAGTTGATCAGTAATTACACCATAAAACATGTAAAAGTCCACCTCAACATGCAGAGTACTCAGTTCTGTGTTTTGTTACAACATTTGGCTAACCCCCCCCCCCCCCAACCACTTTATAATTAACCGCCAACCCCCAAGTGTAAATAAAAAGCCTTTCCCTGCCTCACACTTAGGAAACCTCTACTCACAGATCCTCCACCCTCAGCAGATGTAACACATAAAACACATGTACACTGAAATGACTCAAGCAATAAACAGTCACCCTCCCAACTGGAACTACACTTCCCAGGCAAACGCTGTGCACTTTTCCGTCTGTCCTCTGGACGTCATTCATCCCTTCAGTACTTCAAACCCTGATACAATACATCCCAGGGCCCTTCATACCCACAATGCAGTACCATGATAAAAACACCAAACTTTTACCATTCATGTACCCCACACACTCTGCACCCTTATAACTTATAGTCCTGCGTGGTGGATGTGGCTGGCTTCTTGACTCTAGGGCATGAAGTAAGCAAGTACTGATGATAGTGATATTGATTTGATGTATGTTGAATGTGATTTTAATCATAATAAGAAAGTACTCTTGATTGTGAAATAGAGGAAATAAGAGTGAATTGTTCTATTAAACCATGGTGGTAGGTTTACATTTAGATGGTTTGGCTCAATGTGCAGTGAATCGCAAAATGTGAAAAAAATTTAAATGAATATCCCTGAAAATTATCTAAACAAAGTGTAATAAGTGATGTATTTAAAGATTACATAGACACAGTAATCCCTCGATTTAACAGACTAATAGGGGGAGGGGGTGTTTGTTAATGCCGAAAATCAGTTAAATTGAATGTAACCATTTTTTGATACAATATACAGTAATACATTATACTGTTCTCACATTTTCTCTTAATTCCTCTATCACTTGATGCCATTTTGAATTGTAAGGATTGCAAAGTTATTCAGTAAGTAAAGTCACAATTCTCTGTATTCGACCTGACTGCACAATAGCTTGAGGCAGACTGAGACCGAAACAAAGCGAGTATATCCCAAGCTACCAAAAACAAGTGCGATATGAAATGCGCATGGTGCGGCTTTTGAGATTTTCTAATATTTTTTCAATTATTAATTTGTTTTTATTTGTCCGGTCCATTAAATCCGAAATCCGTTATATCAGGGGTACGTTAAATCAAGGGATTACAATATGTTAGAAATATAGTAGCACATAATGAACATTTTCTCAAATCATTATTTGTCATTCCCTGCATCATGTTTCAAACAGTCTCCAAAATTGTGAAGTGTGTTATTGTTACCAAATGAGTTCTTTAAACTGTGCCTGTTGGTCATCAAACGCTTTGCTGATAACAATTCAGGTTTCCTTAGTGAAAACATACCAAATAAGGTAATTTTTTTTTTTTTTTTTTTTTTTTTTTTTTTTTTTTACCAGTACAAAAATATTTTTTGATAAACCCTTTTACTGAGGCATCCCAAGAGTTTTGTGGGTCCTTGATCTAAACATAAATTAATGTTTTAAATGATTCTTCATGGATTGTAATATCTTCAGTAGGCAATTTTATTACTTTGTCCTTGTTTTCAAAATTTAAGACATTGCTGTAGTAATCAGCATGTAAGTTTCCATTTTGTTCATTATTTTCAACATTAAGTTTGGATTCTGTTGGTCTAAGTAAAGATCTATAGTTTCAGTTTTTGTGTTAGATGAAAATTTTATTTAGTTCCATACTGATTTCTGGGTCATTGCAGCTTTTCTGGACAAGGTTTTATCTATACTTTTCCCTTTACTTGTTTCTTTTCTTTCTTTGTTTCTGGATTTGCCTTTGTTATCACTTATCAGGCTAGTTGATGTTTTTCCTATGGCTGAGGTATTCTTTTTCATGAGGTGGATATATTTGCTCTTTTGCAGACTGGGAATACTTAACCCTTTTACTACATTATTAAATTTCACGCTAGTTTGTGCAGTGTCAGTCATCAACCAAAAAATAAAGTTAATTGTGACATTTAATTTTTCAACACCAGGAGGAAGTGTACTTTCTTTTACTAGCAGTAAAAAAAAATTGAAATCCATGCGTTAACTATTTATAGCAAAAAATGCTGAAACTGAAGAATTGACCAACAGTGATTCGTCTTCCATAAATGGCATACAGATTTACTCAGGTCAGTAGATAGATAAAACCAGTATTTATGGAAAAAATCATAAAATGTGAATATTATCATTATATAAGAACAAAATCATAAAATGTGAATATTATCATTATATAAGAACTTATATGAGAATCAAAGGATCTACATGGAAAAATGGCAGAAATTTGGTGAACATTATCTTAACTTAGTTTTTATTTTTTTCCATTGTTTCAGTGTAAATTATATATTTTATAAAATAGATTTGATATACCAAATGTAAGAGCTGAAACTTTCACACCAATTATACACAATCTAAATCTATGGAAATTTTATAAAGATATGTTGATATACTAAATATAAAGACTGAAATTTGAACATTTGTTAAATGTCATAACTTTCGCACCAGTTAAACAATCTAGATCTCAGAAGTTTTGGCCATGGGATTCATTTTAACATGTTGCTTCAGTTATTAATGGCCATATATTTTACAATCGAGGCAGAGATGGCTTTTACAAGAATTGGTTTTCATATGATGTCGGTTGTTCCCAAAGGTTGAAGAGTTAAATAAATTTTTTGAAGGGAGCCGCATAAAAAAGGCATTAATGATTTTAAAAGCCACCTCTAGTCAAGTGTATTTCCTCTTTGTTGCCAGTGTGGCAGGATTGGTACCTGAAAGGCACTAAAGACGAGGTGTACTTTGTCTCTAAAAATCCAGACATTTAATTTTTAGAAGTAGCCCTTGATCAGCCCATCCATAAGAAATGAGAACATTCTAACCCTTCTAGCTATTGGCCTATTGGTCTTACTTCTGCTGTCTCCAAATTTTTTTAAACTCTCCATAGCATTGTCCACTGGTGGGCTCTTCTGAGTGACTTGTCTTTGGTTTTCCTTTCTTAGCAATTTGGGTGAAACTTTTTTTGTGGCGTGCCACATGTCAAAGGATTTTATGGGGTGTGGCTCAAGTCTTAGCCTACCAAACTTTTTGCTTCCTTTGGCTTTTCTGCTCATTTCTTTCTCTGATGTATAACTTCTTTTATGGCCAGTCCTTTGCAGTTATTAATGGGGTGACTTCTAGTTCATATTCTGTTACATTGGTGTTCTGCAGCATTCTGACTTACCACTTAATCTCTTTTTCCTTAATGAGTAATCCTTCATTAACTCTAACCATATTAAGTCATGCACTGATGATTCCACTGTACACTCATGTAACCTCTCTTCTAATTTTCTTACTTGTTTTCTTAATTGCATTGACTGTATATCTTTGTACAGCACCTCAAAATGTGGAACAGTAACTAGTTTTAGTTCAGTAGTACTGATATACAACTTTACCCCTTATATGATGCCCATTTTCCCTCAGTTCAGTTTCAGTATACCACATGGTACATTTCAGCCTTGTTACAATATAAACGCAGGCATAACTATATCCTACACTCTAACCTAGAAACTCCATATAACATCACAAAGTCTGCTTTCCAAAAGCTGGGGGTTACTAATTAGGTATTGTGATTTATATATATATATATATATATATATATATATATATATATATATAGCTATTCCATATTTTCCGGGGGACTATGATCATATGTATTATTGCTCTTATGTCTTGGGTGGTTCTTCATCCTTCTCCTTATTAACAAAAATGGAATAAGAAGCACTCCATTCTATTAATTCTTCAAGCATTACCTATCTGCATGCTATAGTGTTGCTGCCTTCTCCATATTATACAGGTATTGTATATTATTTTGGTCTGGGCTCACATGAGCTATCTGCCTGTGTCCCTGCCACGAAGGCTTGGGCTTCCTATATGCTTCTGCCTGCTGCTTACCATAGTTTTTATGTGAAGACTGGCTACACAAGGATTGATTGTAAGATATCCTTAACGTAGACAGCAAAGCTGTGTGATTTTCTCCATTTTTTCGTCTTTTTCCTATAACTTTTCTGTCTTTTAATGTCCAAACAATTGTTGAACCCTGATTTTTTTTTTTTTTTTTTTTTTTTTTTTTTTTTTTTTTTTTTTTTTTTTTTGAGGTAACCTTGTTTTGGGCAAATTTTGCCCATTCTCTGTTGGTCACTATAAGAATATATACATGCTGGCGATAATCGTGATAACAGGATATCCACATAAAACAATGGTTTTGATGTTTTTGTGCACATTTTGAATGAATCCAATTCCTTTTATGCCCTTTGTGTAGGGAAAAAATTGCACCAAAAGGGATGAAATTTCCATAAGTACAATTATTGATAGATACATATCTGCACAGTTAGCCCACCTCATTATTGGCACAACTGTCTTAGATTGATGATATGAGTTATTCTTTATTAAACACTTGGACATTCAGAACTGTACTCACAAATTTACAAATAATGAAACTGATTGACATGAAAGTTGATGAAGCAATCTTGGCCCATCCTAATTATTAGTGTCAAATGAGATAAGTTCATCCATCTTAGTTAAACTTAGGTTAGTTTTACTTATTTGTTTAGTTGATGTTGAGTTTGGTGTCGCTAGACTCTGCCTACTTGTGTTACACTGCGTGTGAAGAGTCATCTTTGCTAGCTGACCAGAGAGAGTGAAATATCATTAAAGAACTTGCTTCAAAGGAGTTCATCCTGTCCCTGCTACTGAGTGTAGAATAGCCTTGAAGCAGCAGTAGCCCCTGGATAAGAGGTTCATGGGTTAAGTTCTGATATTAATTTCTTCTTATTTATTGTTCACAGTAATAGCACTTCAGCCTAAAAACTAATATGCTCATGAATTGAAAAATACAAAAATCTCAAAAATTTTAGTTTTGGTTTTAAAAAAAAAAAACCCTCCCCCCCAAACTTTATCCTGGCTTAACTACATGTTCATGAAAACTTGCATGCACGGAGGAAGTAGTGTTTTTCAGTTTAAGTTTTTGGATTTTCCAGGTGTAGATGATATACCTCTTCTGTCGGAGCTCCAGGGAGTACAGCCTTAGTGATTTCAAACATTTTCAGTAATTTAGTTTCTTTACCAGGTTAATGTCGGCCATAAAGAGCTCAAAACACTCACATTTTTTTTTTTTTTACCATCCTTTTTGGTTTATGTTAGAACACAGCAATATTCTTTTTGTGAAGGAATTGGTGTCTTTAAAAGTATCATCATTTTTTTTTCTCGTCATGAAAGTCCGCAGAATCAGTTGCACCTTCCTTCTAGAGGAGGCATTTGTCGTTTTCTTGTGTTCGCGGAAGGTTAGGCGGTTGCACAGTACTTTGTGGTCTTTCACGATATTTATCTGCTTTATGGTGTTGTCTGTGTCTGACCGGTATTCTGTAGTTTTTTTTGTTGCCCCATGCTCTGCATACTGGAGGAGTTGAAACTTGTTTCCATTGAAATGCATTTTGTTGTCAGTGGCCCAGTGGAAGACAATTTTTATTCTTGTTGCCACTCACCATCCTTTGCAGATGAGATTTTCTTGTTCAGGTATCATCTGCAGAGGATATGAAACTGCGACTTGCACTCTCGTCCATTTCAGTGTCGTACATGGGAATGAGGAATGGGAGGGGTGTAAATACAGGTCTGTGGGGGTGCCCCCACCCCACTGTAGAAGCACTGGGGGGTGTCCTTTTTTACATGTGTTTTGGTGTTTTAGTTAAAAAGCTGTATTTGTCTCCCAGTTTTTGCTGTTGCTCCCACCTGTTGTTGTTTATTAGTTATTTTGGATTGTCACTATGCATAGATCATGATCAGGGGCTTGAGAATTGATAGAATGCCTGTATGGTGCCATTGTATAAAGACAAGGATAAAGGTGAGTGTTCAAATTACAGAGGTATAAGTTATATGAAAGTACCTGCTAGGTAGTTGGGAAGAATGATGGTTGAGAGGGTTGTGGCCTGCACAGAACCTCAGTTTAGGGGGAACATTGTGGTTTCTGGAGTGTTAGAGGGTGTGGTTTAAGTTTTGCTTTGGTCAGTGTGTGAGAAATAGAGAAACAAGAATTTTTGTAGCATTTATGGATCGGGAGAAGGCATCTGTTGATATAGGTGTTTTGTAGAATGTGTTAGTGTATGGTGTGGGAGGAAAACGTTTAGAAGCAATGAGGAGGGTTTTTTTAAGAGAGTAAGGCGTGTGTGTGAGTGGTTCTAGGTGAAATCGAGTTTGTGGCAGGGATGTGTGATGTCACCATGACTTTAATTTGTTTGTGAATGGGATGGTGAGGGAGGTAAGTGCAAGATCTTGGCGATAAGGAAGGTATGCAGTGGGTTGGTCACGGGGGGCTGGGAGGTCAGTTACAGTACCCGTGGAAAGTCTGGGAAATTGTTATAAAAAAGAAATATTAATTTTCTTTATTTTAGTACTTAGTGTGGCCACCACGTGCCTTCAGAACAGCTTGTATGCGTTTTGGCATGGAGTCAATAAGGTTTCTGCAGTAATCAAGGTCAATTCCGTTCAACCAAATGTCTCCGATGTCCTCAAGAAGGCAAGGAATTGAAGAAGTGTTCCTTTCTTGAAATTTAAGCTTCAAGTGAGACCACAGGTCAATGGGATTCAGGTCTGGAGAATTCCCAGGCCATTAAAGGACATTAACGTGCTTGACTGACAACCATTTCATGACCTTCCTTGCCTTGTGACATGGTGCACAATCTTGCTTGAAGAAGTTGCAGCCGTGGATCCCATTAAAATTTGTCGTGTGATCACGATGAACTTCAGTGTATCGGTTTCCATTCACTATGGTGTTCTAGGGAAGCACATGAAATCGCCCACGCTCTAACTTTCCACTGTAGCAACCCCAAATCGTGACTGAGTCTGGGTGTTTGACAGTCATTTGCACAAAACGGGGGTCAAGGGGATTCGTGTGAGGGACGTCTCAACTTGCCACGCCTCACTGCACCATACTGGAGAGTCGACTCATTGCTCCAAAAGATCCTTCTCCAGTCCTCAGCAGTGAAATGTTTATAATTCCTTGCAAAACTGAGACGAGCAGCATGCATCTTGCGAATCAGGAGGGTTTTGTGGTCGGGGAATGGAGAGGCAGGCAGGTTCAGGTGTTTCTGGAAGCGCTCTTGAATAGTGCATTCTGCAATACTTCCGAGGAGGATGGGATGGGCTTGCTGTGATGCGTGGATTTACCAATACTTGCTTCTTGATAAGCTTGTCAGTAGTTGATGAAGTCTTTCTGGGACGCCCTGGTACAGATTTATGAGGTGTAACTTCAACATGTGGGATATTCTTGGCTTTTGCAGCGAGGCTGTATATGGCTAACTTACTCACCCCCCTATGCTACAAATCTCCTTCGCCGACATTTTTGCCTCCCTCGGGTAAAGATAATCTTTTCTTGCTGGTTGAGTTTCTTGTGTCCCATTCTAAGGTGTGGGTGGGCGGCAGTGGGACGATAAGTGAATGAAACAAAAAAAGGGTCTTTGTTAATTCAGCAGCTCATAGCATGCATTCTCTCTCTAGCTTTTCTCATGAGGCTCTGACGCGCTCCTTAGTACCTGGTGATGGGATCACCAGGGAGAGTTGCCAAGTACTAATTAAGCGAGATACGAACATTCGGTAGGTTGATGGATGTGGAAATTCTGAGGACACCCAACCACACAACTAAAGGCCCCATATTCCTCATACTTTCCGCGGGTACTGTATTTGCTGATGACACAACATTGGTGGCAGATTCGATGGAGGAGGTGCCAAAGTTGGTCTGAGTTTAGAAGAAAGTTTGGAGTAAATATGAGTAAAGTCAAGGTTATTAGGCCTAACACAAGAGAAGGTTAGGTGGGGTGTGTTTAAATGTAGAATATTTTTAGAATGCGGTTTTGTGAGTGTGGACATGGCAACGAATGGAGCTGTGGGAGCTGAATTGGGTCACTTTTTGGGTGGGTGAGGGGATGAAGGTCCTGGAAACATTAAGGAAAGAGAGGTTGCCATATCGGAGGGCGAAGATGGTTGTGTTTGAAGGTTATTAGTCCCGGCTTTACCGATTGGCTGTGGGCATGGACTGTTTATGACAGTGTACGGAAAAGAGTATGCTGGGAATGAAATGTTTAAGGACGCTGTATGGTATGAGGAGGGTTGATAGAGTAAGAAATTATAGGGTAAGAGAGAGGTACTAATAAGAAGTGTGTAGTTGAAAGCAGGTGAGGGTTTGCTGAAATATTGCGAGCCTGACTGAAGAGAGATTGACATAAGGGATATATTTGTCCGTAGAGGAAGGGATTGATTTGCAAACCGAAAGATAAGAGTGAATAAGCTTTTCATTTCTTAGGGGCCGAAGCATGCCAGAGGGTGTAATGAATGGGCCCATTGCTAAACCTAACAATCTTGCTTTCATTCGCATTTACCCTTGAACCTCTTCCATTCGCACACTTTGTAGAACTCAGAAACCAATTTTTGCAATTTCTCACCCGAATCTTTCACCAGCGCCATGTTGTCTCCGCAAACAATAACTGGCTCACCTTCCAAGCACCCTCAGCTCTCAGACTACAGTCTCTCTCTCTCTCTCTCTCTCTCTCTCTCTACATAAACATTGAACAACCATGGTGACACCACACGTCTCTGCCGCAGATCCTGTTTCGCCTAGAACCATTTACCCTCCTCTTTACCTACGTGCACACACGCCATACTCATGAAAAAACTCGTTGACTCTGATTGCTTTCATCCCATATTATATAATATTAACACCTTCCACAAGGCATCTCTCAAAACCATCATATGTTTTCCCCCGCTCCATGTATGTTTCATACAAATCCTGCTTGTTTAAGGATTTCTCGTATATCCTTTACTGCTCCCGAAAACACATTTTTCCTCCCGTCTGATGCTCTGTGCATACCGCCACCCTGTCATTCATTGCATTCCCCCATACAACTTAACCAGGTACACTTAACAAACTTGTGCCGCTGAAATTCGAACATTCACCTTTATCCCTCTTTGACTTGTACGGTTTAACTATTATAGCATTCCGCCGGTCTTCAGACAACTCGTCATGATTCAAACATGTTGAGAATCCTGACTAATCAGTCAGCAGCACAGTCATCCGCAATACCAGTCATTCCAGCCACCTTGTGTCTTTTGTTCCTATACAAGATTTTCACTACCTCTTTCTTTTCTTTCCACCAAATGGCTCTCCATGACCCTCTTACTTCACATACTTCTACGTAAACGTCCAACATCTTTCACCCTGTCATCAAACATTCCACAATTCTTCAAAAGGAACTTTCCATCACCTTTTAACATCACTGCCTGTTACCACTTCCCTATTAACTCCTTTCAACGATATTCCCATTTACTTTTTCTCACACTTAACCTCCTTCCAAAACGTGTTCTTACTCTCCCGCATTTGCTGATATTCGTTCACTCCATCTCTAAATTTACCCCTTTTTTCTGTCTCTGCATCTTTTTACCTCTTGTCGCTCTCTCTTGTACATTTCCCAATTCCTCGCACTTCTTCCATGTGAGTAACGACTATAATCTCTCTCTTTTGTCATCCCACCTCTTTTTACTCTCGCACTCGCCCATCTTCATACTACATTTGTCTCGCACACGTCAGCACTGCTTCACTATACTTCTATTTTTCACTCACACCTCAGGCTTCATTTAATCTCACATTTTTCCCTTCTACACTGAATCTCTCTTGATATCTATTCACACAAGCTTATTTCCAAGCTCAGTTTCACCACCCTCTTCTCGCCCATATAATTTCCTTCTCTCGTAAAATCTCAACAAATATTCAACCTCAACGTGCGCTAACCACTCCCCTTCATCCACAGATGGGTCTTTCTGGTCTTTAACCTCTTTCGCTCTACCTTCCTTTCGCTTTTCTGATGTGACACAGTTCTATAGATGTCTCTCCCATAGACAAAGTAACTCTCTTTGGTTCTCGTTTCTCCAATAACTCCACCTGAGATTACTAACATTCCTTCACCCCCTGATGGTTCTTTTTCTAACCCTATGGCCATCCCTCTAATCCCTTTTCGAACTGTCCGAAACGCGTTTCTCTCTTGGGTTTCCATCCCCGTATACTGAATGTGTGTGCCTCTGAAGTTGCACCTGTGCTTACTCGTCCTTTCCGTTTGTGTTTAAAAACCAGAACTTTCTCCTCTTGGAAGCAGACATTGGTACATCCCATCCCTAACAAGGGTGACCTAACCCCTCGAGCTATCGTCCTGTTTCTTCCATTTGGAGTCTTTTAATCCCTTAATAACTCCCATATTCTCAGACATCTTGAATCTCACAGTCTTCTCTCTAATCACCAGTTTGGCTTCCGTAATGCGAGATCCACTGGTGATATTCTTTCCTATCTTACCATGTCTGGTTATCATTCCTGAAAGATTTTGGGGGAATCCTGTGCTGTTGCCCTTGATATGTCCAAAGCTTTTGAGAGGGTGTGCCATTAGTCTCATTTCTAAGCTCCCCTCTTTTGGCTTCCCTCCCTCACTTTGCTCCCTTGGTTGTTGATGGATCAGCATCTCCCTCTTTCCCGTCAACAGCGATGTCCCTCAAGGTTTTTGTCCTTTGCGCTTTTTCTCATTTTTGTCAACGATTGCCTTTCTTTCGCAAATAACCAGATTCACTCTTACGCCTAAGACTCGACACTGCATTCCTCCACATCCTTCAGGTCTGCTTCTTTTCCTCTTATTCGCTCTGCATCTCGTCTCGACACAACATTCCCAGTAAACTCCGACTTGGACAGGGTATTTCAGTGGGGTAGACGAAAACTGGTAAATTTTATCTCTCTCAAGACCTAATCTCTCTCTCTCTCTCTCTCTCTCTCTCTCTCTCTCTCTCTCTCTCTCTCTCTCTCTCTCTCTCTCGAAAATTCCTGAAAACTTTCCTCTCACATCCGACGGTTCTATAATTCCATCTCTTGATTTTATGAACCTTGGTATTAGTGTAACATCCACTCTGTCTTGGAAATCCCATTTTATTTATTTTTATTTTTGTTAGCTTAGACCACGAGCAACTGAAGCCCCAGTCAAGGTC
>JAYMFT010076066.1:0-14436 GCA_038088735.1 Panulirus argus
TATGTATGTATATATGTATATGTTGGTATGTATATGTATGTACTGTGCATATATGTGCATGTATGTATATATGTGTGAATGTGAGTGAATGGATCTTTCTTCGTCTGTTTCCTGGGGCTACCTCGCTAATGCAGGAAACAGCAATCAAATATAATAAATAAAATAAATAATAAATAATAATAAAAATGACACATACATGTACCATGTAAAGAACTGAGGAATGACCTGGCAAGTTGTTGAACTACACAGATTTCTTTGGTTGAGACAACAGAATTCCAGTACGACATCCAAAACCATGTAAAAACCAAGCAATGAAAAACCTACAGTGTCTTAACAACTGAATTTCTTACTAAGACTAGCAAAGGTAAGTGGAGCTCCCAAATTAGACAGCGTGGAGTAGAGCTGGAGCTCCCAAATTAGACAGTGTGGAGTAGAGTTCAAGTTACAGTATTAATACGTTTAAATTAGTTGTGATTAGTATTGACAACTGTATACTCTCAATCTTTTCTCTTTTACTGTAGTCAAACAGACATTCTTTATTGGTAACTTTAAAGTCTGAAGTGTTCATGAGTAAACATGTTATTTTTGCTAAATGCAAAAGAAATTATCTTGGTATAACTGACTGTTAACAAAAGCTTGGAATAAACTTTTTCATTTGTAGATAATAGAAAAATCATGAAAAGATTACAGCATTATTCATAAAATCCATCATTATATTTTCAGTGGATAACAAAGAATTCAAGAAGAGTCTCTATAATTAAAAATGTTTTAGAACTTGGGGTGCATTCTACTTAAAGTAACAAAACCAGGCTACAAGTGTACCACTTACAGAGTTTATTATATATATTATTTAATGGAAAAATAAGTTTACCTTACAGATTATGTCTTTATCTATGCTTGTGTCATGGTTGTCACATTCCCAAACTTCCTACTAACCCACAGACCTTGTGTATTTCTCTCTCTCTCTTTTTTTTGCTTCTGTTCACCTGTTTTTCTTATTTTATATGAAAAGTACTATATCTCTCTGCTAAACCAAACTTCAAACTTTAATTTTTCTAAAGTGTAACCAGCAAGTGACTGACTTACACGTGACAATTAAACCAAAATAAAGTAGGATCACGATGTTAGTACTAAAAATGTTCACAGAATAGCAAATCGCACTACATCAAGACATCTATTTCCATGTAAATAAGGGGTTAAGGACCATGGGAAAAATAAATACTCAAAACGTCATATAAATAATTGAAATAATGTATCAAATGACACTCAAAACATTATCCAAACAATGAAAATAATATTTTTTTTATGTTAGCTGAGATGCCAGGGACAACAAAAGCCCCAATCAGAGCCATCTTATGTACACTATATGTTTATGTCATTTGTTCTTGATGCTACCTCGCTCAAGCAGGATATGGCAAGCATGTATGTACCGCTGGGACACAGACAAAGAAAAACCCATCCACTCATATACACACATATATACATACATGCACATATATGCACAATACATACATATGTATATCAACATATACATACACTTGTATAAGCACAAATACACATGTACATATTCATACTTGCTTGCCTTTATCTATTTCTTGTGCCACCCTGCCCTGCAGGAAACAGCATCGCCACACCCTGCGTCAGCGAGGTGATGCCAGGAAACGGACTAAAAAAGGCCACATTTGCTCACACTAAGTCTCTAGGTGTCATGTGTAATGCACCGAAACCATAGCTCACTATCCACATCCAGGCACCACAGACCTTTCCATGGTTTACCCAAGATATTTCACATGCCCTGGTTCAATCCACTGACAGCACGTTGACCCCAGTATACCACATTGTTTCAATTTACTCTACTCTGTGCACGCCTTTCACCCTTCTGTATGTTCAGGCCCTGATTGCTCAAAATCTTTTTCACTCCATCCTTCCACCTCCAGTTTGGCCTTCTGCTTCTCCTTGTTCCCTCCACTTCTGACACATATATCCTCTTTGTCAACCTCTCCTCACTCATTCTCTCCATATGTCCAAACCATTTCAACATAACCTCTTCTGCTGTCTCACCCACACTCTTTTTATTACCCACATCTCTCTTATCCTTTCATTACTTACTCGATCAAACCACCTCACACTACATACTGTCCTCAAACATTTCATTTCCAACACATCCGCCCTGCTTTGTACAACCCTATCTAAAGCCCATGCCTCGCAACCATATAAACATGTTGGAACTACTATTCCTTCAAACAAACCCATTTTTGCTCTACAGGATAACAATCTCCCTTTCCACACATTCTTCATCGTTCCCAGAACCTTCACCCCACCTTCCCTACCCTATGATCCACTTCAGCTTCCATGGTTCCATTTGCTGCCAAGTCCACTCCCAGATACCTAAAACACTTCACTTCCTCCAATTTTTCTCCAACTTACATCCCAACTAACTTGTCCCTCAACACTGCTGAACCTAATAACCTTGCTCGTATTCACATTTATGGATTTTTCTTTTTTTTTTTTTTTTATACATATTCTCCATTTCCCGTATCAGTGAGGTAGTGTTCAAGAACATATGAAAGAGCCTTAGAGGAGAGATACCTCACTTGGCCAAATGAGGATCTTTTATCCTCCAAAACTCAGTCATTTGTTCTGGACACTACCTCGTTCAAGCTGAAGACACCAAACACACATACACGTTTGCTATTACCTACAGTAAATATTGTGTAATCCCTATGCTAAATTAATGCAGAGGATTGTAACTTTAGGGATTTTACTCTGTTAATGATAAAGAAAAATGTTAGGTGGGAAAATGGAATGCAAGCTACCCAATATCCATTCAAAGTTTTGAATTCTATATAAGTGAAATTCCCATATGCAAAAAGCACAAAATCATCATGAGATGTAGAGTCAACTACTTTTAAATCTATGCAGCTTAACATATCTACTGTCATGAATACAGGAGGTACCGTACACTAACCTTAAGGAAACAAGACTCTAAAAGTGTATGCTTTAATTCCAAAACATTTTTTCATACCAACTTTCCTTGTCTTAAAAAAAAAAAAAAAAAGGGGGGGGGGGGTTAAAACATCTCAAAAGCACCCTAGTTCATCGTGATTATTCAATCATTTTTCTTTTAATTGCTGCCAGCCTTCATTTTACCAAATTCTATACTCAATATTTTCATAACATCTGCATGTTTAAGATTCTGGCCAGACTTCTTCACTGACCCATAGTTCTCTTTTACAAACATAGCAAATACCCCTGGTGTTCTTGGAGTCTTTGGAGGAACCTGAATATGATTATTCAGCTTACTTTTTTCAGAACCTCTGCCATTCCCTATTTCTCTTCTTCCTCCTTGCTTTGGATTAAGAACCAACTCAAACTTCCCATGGCAATAGCCACAAACTTTTTTCTCTGTGTCCAGGCTTTTAGAGTGACGCCCAATGCTGAGGAAAATGCAAAAATAACAATTAGTTTAAGTACACCACAACTAGCAAAATTACCGCAACATACAGTGTTTGATTGTTTCAAGTAAAAATTCCCATTCTCTTATTGTATCAAAGCATAAAATTTATAATTCCTATAAAAACAAAGACAATTGTATAGTAATGAGTACAACTTTGAGAAAGGCTCCATTAATATTCTGTGTTAACATTCTCTTAGACTTGTGAAAGAAAAGTATCAAAAATTATCATCTCTACATATTACACTATCCCTTTGTGAATTACTAAGATACTTGTCACATGTAACAGGAATATCCATTTCTATACTTTATCTCTTCAACATCAAATTTACGTCTCATACAGCAACCATACAGAAAAAAGGAAGAAAAAGACACAATACATTCTTCAATTCTTAGACATACAGTATTGAAATCTTGGAGACAATATGAACACTTTCACCTTAGAAGTCATTTCATTTTGTTTTGTGCTCTCAGAGTCAACCTGGTAGTAACGACATATATTGAGGGAAATGAGTAAAATGCAAGTTTCAAAAGTACCTGAAGATTTAGGTGCTCAGTTTCAGTTAATCTGGCCAGTGTGAAGTCTTGACAGCCATTTACTTCAGGAAAGACCAATCACAGTGTTCTGATGGTCTGAAGTCTGGTAATTTTTTTCTTTTAAAGCTACCAAAACCAACAAGATGCAACAGCAAAGTTTATCCACAGTTCTGTCATGCTGATACATTGAAAAATAAAAAAAAAAAAAAAAATCAAAACGCATTCTTGAGTTGTGAAGGTGCAATGCTTAAAAAAAAAAAAAAAAAAGTAAAAGGGGGTGGGAGTCAGAAGTAATGAATCTCAATAAAAATGTTTACAAACCCAAATGACCAGTTAAACACAGTCTTCATTTCCATCTTATACTAGTCTGATTCAAATTACTACTAATTACATTTTATACATAAAGCTCACCTAAATGTACAAAAGCTAACAGCCATGAGCCAAGAAAACTTTTATTCCTTATGCTAAATCGGAGGAGAGGACCTCATTCAGTTTTCTACATAATTAAGTCTGACTTAAAAAAATTGTCAGCACTGACTGAGAATCATAAAATGGTATAACTTAAGATGGATGAGTGAAGGTAAATGGCATCTGTCCAGTTTATGGTAAGGTAGAATTTAAGTATGGGTGGGATGGTTTTGAAAAATTGGCTAAGGGGCTGCCAAGAGAGTACAACAAAGCCCTGATTGCAATGAAGTGGAACACAAAAATAAGGCTCTTTTACTTCTAAGGAAACTGTCCGTAGAGACAAAGAAATAAATAGGTTGTGATCCAAATGAACTGTACTGAAAAACACTTAATCTTCAGAAACTTTAGACTTGACAGATCAATAACCCATTTTGGAACTATGTTTTTGAGAAAAATCTTGCAGCCAGAGCTGTTTTCTTGTAACAGCGCTATTAATTGAATTATGCTGAAGCAAGGAAATTAAATCTCTTTTTCTTTGACTTACCTTGATCAAATGATAAGGAAGTTTCATTCACATAGGAAGAAATAAGATAGATTTCAATTTCAGATATAATAATTTTTTGAGCTATGCTGTCTCTGAAATCTACCTGAATGAAGGTTTTCACTTTCCTTGTTGAAGTAAATTATTACTGATCTAACACCACAAATTCAGAAACTCTATATCCCTGGAACTATTCTTACCTGTATGAGCAACGGGTACACCTGTATGTATACTTGCAGTTGATGTCATATGAGTGGCATCTACTAATGGGTGGAAGTTCTGGAAAAGTATGTATGGCTTTTGCTGCCCTGAGGGGAAAAACAATAAAACTTATTAGATTCACTATCTCAGTGGTAAAAGAATACAACTATTTAGACCTAAAGGTTCATAAATGCTATCTCGTTGTTATAACAATAAAAACAAATTCTACCCAAATACCATGTTGGGCATAAAAACATAGCTGTTTAAACTCATATTATGATATGCTGGTACAGTGTGAATGCAGTAAAACAATAAAACTCATCAGACCAAAAACATACATAATCTAAACTGGCAAATCTTCCATATTAATATATCTCCCTAACAATCCCCTCTTCACTACCTATAAAGTCCCTACACTCTGCATCACCTGTATGTCTTATAACACTATGACTTTCTATGTACATCCAAGGCTTTTGGGATCAGACTTCAGCAGAGATCAGATCCTCTACATGAGGTGTGATCAAAAATTTATATGACTTAGCCTTTATTTCAAAGAATACAATACTTTTACATACAAAATTTTAAAAAGCAGTAGCCTTAAATGTAATCTGCCTCTGATGATATGCAAGTGTCCTAATGTTTCTGTCACTTTTGGAAGCAATGCTATAAGCCTTCAGTTGTAAAGTGATCAAGTTCCACTCTCACATTATTATGGATGGTTAGAATATAATCAGATCTTCTACCTTGAAGCTTCACTTTGATTTTTGGGAAACAAAATCATACGGGATGAGGTCAGGTGAATACAATGGGTGTGGTACAACAGAAGTGTTTTTCTAGCCAAAAATTCTTGAATGAAGACACCAGTGTGTTAAGGAGAGCTGTCAAGGTGCAAAAACCACTGACCATTTTCAAACAGGTGATGGCGGTTTCTCCTAACTTATCCCTCAGTTGAATCAGAAGCTTTATAGAGGGCCTGATTTATCTCTCACTTACACATCAATGTAGTACACTTCCTCCATAGTGCCAACTGTAATAAACAGTCTTAGAACTTTTTGATCACACCTCATATTCCTTAAAGTCATATGACCTCAGAAGTTGGCCATGTAATAGCCACAGCTGCCTATGGCATTTTTGCAGGCCTGGGAAGGGTAGTGGAATATGAGAAAGTTATATGAAGATAGTTAACAACATAAATGCAAGACTTAGTGAGGAAGGGAAACTGAGATTTGTTAGGAATATTTGAGGTAAAGGTGATTGGTAGTGGTACTATATTCACTACACAAGCACCTAACTGTTACCTACCATGCCTTCCAGAGTGGTCCATGGCCAGCTTTATACCCAGAGATGATCCAAGCAGCAGCATGACACAACTCATGGATGAGAGTGTCTCGCATTCTTTCGGAAGTATCAATTACCTGTCAAGCAGAAACAACAATATCCATTCAAGCCTAAAATTTTAGTGCAACCACAACAGTTTTTCACATACTTGAAGAAATTTTTGCACATTCCTAAGAAACAGAGTTGTGAACAGAACACTGTCAAAAGCCCATATGTTGGTGAGAGCTGAGGGAAACTGTGGTTTGAGTGTCAATAGTGAAGTGCTGGTATAGCATGTTCTGTGGATTTGAGCACTGTTACATGCTTACTTCATAACCATACGTCCTACATGCTTGCTTTATGGATGTGGGGAACTGGCCTCACACGACACCAGTAATGCCTAACAAGATAAATGATTAATAAGATCATAAGCTCATTATTTCCCTCTGGTATGTCATTGCCATAGACTGAAATACACTAAGATGATCAAGTTTGTAATTTGATTGGCAGACAACTTCTTCCTCACTTCCTCAACCCAAAGAAAAGGCACATTCCAGTGACGATATAAGAAAAGATGCCTTAGATTTAAGATAAATTCAAGAGGAATTAAATGAGTTATACAGCTCTGAATTGAGAAAAAGTAATATTGCTGTCCTAAAGAATGTCACCAGTGAAATTAAGAGTTCCGTAAAAGAAAAAGTTTTAAGGAAATAGCAAAATCAGGAATAGAGAAAAACTAGTCAGATGGGTAAAAGAGAAGACTCAAGGAAGAATACTTTGAAAATGATGATGAAAAGGAGAATAAGGAAGAGAATCGTTTTGAGATAAGTGAGACCATGTCTGAAGATGATGATGATAAAGACAAAACTGAGGATGATGTACCTAAAATACCCATGAGAAAGTGTACAGCTCAAGTTTATGAGTCATACTGTCCTCTATGTGAGATAATTCTACTGATACTAGTTTTGAGGTTTACCTCATGAAGGTAAAAAGGCAGATAAAGCAATATAAAAACTACATAATAATTAAGTTAGGAAATTTCTAACAATAAAGGAATTCTACCCACATATCTCCTTGTCACAGAAGGCAACTAAGAGGGATGAGAGTGGAGAGGCTGTAACCTCCCCTCCTCGTAATTTATTACAGTGTTTTATGTGAAAAGGGATAGGGAAAGGAGCTAAGTGAAAATTCTGCCTCTTAGTTACAGGCATGTCTTCCTGATACTACCTTGCTCATGTAGAAAACAGAAAACAAGCATGAAAAAATACTCAGTTTACTTTCCTATCCCATGGGGTTCCCACAATGTTCAGGAAACTGATCATGTCCACTGGGTGGGATAACGGGTCAAAAAGTTGGTGATATGGTTTGTATGTCCACATATGATGAAAGAAGGATGACTAAAGAGTAAATATTTAGTGTCCTTACCAAAGAATTTGTATCTTAGGTGTGAGGTGTCCTGTCATACTGTATGGTGAACTGGTATTCATCAAGTTGGAGAGAAAAGTGCTGTTCAAGACAGACAGACAGACAGACACACACACACACACACACACAAATAGATAAATAAATAAATAAATAAATTTGCTTACCTTGGTAGAAAGTTCAATCCGTGCTCCTCTTCCATTTGGCTTTGATCGATCTATCTGATAGTAACAAAAGCCTGCCGTTTTAGTCATTCTTGCATTCCATTTAATACTCATCTGTGAAGGAAGTTTATTTTCAAAGATATGAGTATTGTAGTATTTGTATAATTTCTCTGAAAGTTGCTCCTTAAGTCTTTTAAAGTTCTTTATATATGAAAAGGCCTCTGGGTGACATCGACCGACATGAACATTTGTAGAAAGAGATGCCAGGAATGATAAACTTTGTGTAACACTGATGCTTGGACTTAAGTCAAACTTTCTTGAAACCTGTCTACAATACCCCTCAGTCTTAGGGATAGTCTTATTACGGCCCTTTACTCTCGGGGTAACAAAAGACAGAGCAGGTTCATGTGGCTTCTTTTTAATTGCTGTAGAGGAAAATACCTCGTCAGAATCTGAATCAGAAGAAATGGTGACAGCTGGAGAATCACGCCAAGATAAAGAGCCAGTACTGCTTTTAATATTGTTTTTTGAATCTTTAAAGTTCTTTTTCAGTCCAAGATCTGAAATACTACCACATGCTCTGGAGTCCAGCTTGTACCCCGGCTTGATTAGCTGAGGAGTCTCAGATGGAAGAGGTTGACTGACTGAATCGTTCTGTTGTTTTTTATCTTGTTTTATTTGCCTTTTTACCTTCTTGAGATAAACCTCAAAACTATCATCATCAGAATCATCTCCAGTTTCACTTGGAGGACAGTACGATTCATCAACTTTAGAAGTACCCTTTCTCATGTGTATTGTAGGTACATCATCCTTGTCATCATCTTCAGGTGTAGTCTCACTTACCTCCGAGAGAAGATTGTCTTCCTCATTCTCCTCCTCCTCATCACTTTCAAAACACAGTCTTCTCTGAGTATTTTCTTTTACCCTTCTGATTGGATGTCCTCTATTATGAATTTTACAGCTTACTGTATCCTCAACACTTTGTTTTCCCATTACTAAACCCCTGTTTTCACTAGCAACATTCTTTAGGACAGAACTCTCATTTTTTCTCCACTCAGAGCTGTATAACTTGTCCAGTTCCTCTTGAATTTGTCTTAAATCTAAGACATCTTTACTTGCATCATCACTGGCATGTAAATTTTCTGTATGTCTAAGAAGAGAAGAAGAGGTTGTCTGCTTACCTAATGCACAAGCTTGTTCATTTGCATGTATTTCATTATCTGGCAAAGAAGCATCCAAGGAAGATGAACCCATGATCTTATTTTCATCATCAATAGCAATGCAATCATGAGATCCAGAATCAAATTTAATTCTAATATGGCTTGGATTTTGTAAGATGTCACAATCAGAATCACTATTAAGGCTTTTCTTCAGTGTGTCTGGTGATGTGGCATCTCTGCCAATGGAAAAAATGGTTTTCTCTGATGTCTTATTGGATTTGCTTAATTCCTCAGACAGTCTAAGATGGAGAGATTCTTCACGAGATCTGTCACTTGATTTGTCAACATTATCAGATTTAAGTGAGTTTCTTGTTCTTTTCATGTCCTCAGACCTTCGGAGATCAAAAGGCATTTCATACGATTTTTCACCTAAATCATTAGTGCAATGATGTCTGGGTGATGAGTTTAATGATCTTTTCAAATCAGAGTCTTGTTTTAAATGTGACTTAAGAATTCTGCCTCTGACGTCATCTGATTCTTCAGAACTTGATTCAACAACCGTACATGAATTGTTGTATTTCTTTATTTTCAAATAACTCTCTGAGTAACTGCTGTCAGAACAACTACTGAAGCTGCTGTGCAGACTTCTTGGAGAATTTTTGGCTTTACTAACAGAATAAGACATTTTCTTTGATTTTTTTGTATCCCTCCATAATCTACAATCAAATATCTTCTTGGATGTCTTATTATGTTCGCTGTAACCTGGAGCTTTCGGCTGACTTGGAGATTCACTGACATCAGTGCTATCATTTCTCTGAAGAAAGCTGGAACCAAAAGAACTATCTTTAAAAGGACTTGAAATGATCCATTTTGCTACCGCAGGACTTTTTGCATTACCTGGCATTACAACTCTGGGCTTCTCTGGTGTTCCTGCAGTGTCTGCCTTATATTCTTCACAGTCAGCATCATAGTCAAGATCATTATTAGCATTACAATTACGGTCACAAACTAGCCTTGCTTCTTCAGTACAATCCTTGACTGTTGAATAAACAACTTTTTCCTCTAAATCTGAAGAAACTAAGCCAACTGGATTTGTTTCAGTGCTTCCTTCTGGTTTCAGAAGTTGATGTCGTGTTGGAGCAAAGCTACTTACTATACTTACATCCTCACTCGTCACTGAAGTAAGTAGTTCGTGTGACCCAACTCCAGCTTGATGCTGAGATGTGGCATGATTTTCACCCATTCTTTTGTTTCTGCTGTAGCTATTGTCCCCTTCCTGATTCCCAAGTCTGATAACACCAGCATCACCATTATTTTCATTCAAAGCTCTGACATTTTTGGAACTCTCATCATCAGAACTTTCTGAAATTACTATAATCTGATAAACTTTCTTGTAACTTTTCCTATACAAGTCCTCTGGAGACATGACTGGTGTTGGGTTTGTAGATTCTGAACTTGAAACCTCATTCTGCTCTGTCAGTGCTGAAATATCTGAAAAAACTTGAGGAAATGGAACTTGAACCTGACAAGGCACTTGTTCTATCATTGTACTATTGATAACTATTTTCTCATGAGCTTTTGATTGATATTTTTGCATGTCAGCACTGCAAGTGATAATGGTTTCATCAGAATTGAAATTTTTAGCTACTTTTGGAATTTTGAACATTTCCACTTTACTCCCCTTTACAATATTTTGGAGATCTTTCTGCTTTCTGACAGTTTCCACATATTTTCGAAATCCAACCAAAGCATTATCTTTTTTAGTTGAAGTTGAATACTGAGTTTCATTTTGACTCTCACAAGTATAATATAACCGAGGAGTACAACTCTCTTGTTTTTTTTTCAATTTCGGAACTGGGTGTCCTTTTTCCATACCATGAAAAAATTCAATAAAACTACCATCTTCAATGTCTGTAAAAATACTTCCTCTTCTACTAGATTCTTCTGTAGAATTTCTCTGATTATGTACTCTGTCTGAAAATGTATTATCACATATCAATGCAGATTCTACAGTAGCCTCTGAACCCTCTAAATGTTGAGATTCATGTACATCAACAACATCTGCAAGATCACTTGAACAGTGTTCATATATAGTTTTGGAACCTAAGTGGCCATTATTGGACTGTTCACTGAGAATTCTACTATAATTTGAAGCATCCAAGTTTTCTCTGTCCTCTCTTTGAAAATCTGAAGCCTGCTTTTCTTCTTGGAGGGGCTTCAGAGTTTTGAGAGAGAGTTTATAGTTACCTGCAATGAAATGAATATATATTCAAATTAGAAGTAGAACTACAACTGCATCTCTATGTCAGATCTCACTAAACACATTTACAGTAAATGCATGCATAAAGAAATTTCCCAAAACGTTTTTGTCTCCATATAAGTGTGAAAAAAGCAAAAAAGAAAAATACATTCACTCCTCCATTCTCTAGTTGTCATTTGCAATGCACTGAAACATATACATATATATATATGTATATGAAAAAACAAAAACACATTCACTCACATCCATTCTCTAGTTGTTATATACAATGCACTAAAACATATATATGTATATCATATACGTATATACAATGCACTAAAACATATATATGTATATCATATACTTGACTGCTGTTTCCCAAGTAGTGAGGCAGTGCTAGAAACAGATGAAGAATGGCCTCCTTTGTTCACATCCACCCTCTAAGGCAGTGCTAAGAACAGACGAGGAATGGCCTTCTTTGTTCACATCCACCCTCTATCTTTCATGTAAAACACACTGTTACCACAGCCCCTCTTTCCTCATCCAATCCCCCAGTCCTTTCTGTGGTTTCCTCTGACTTTTTCTGGTGCCCAGGTTCAACTCACAGATGGCACATCATCCCCTGTATACCACATCACTCCAATGCACTCTATCCTATACATGCCTCACACCCTCCTGCATATTCAGGCCCCAATTACTTAAGGCATCTTTCAATCTATCCCTCCACCTGCTGCTCAGTTTACCAGTTCTCACTGCTCCGTCCACTTACAGTATGTATATACTCTTAATCAGCTTCTCTTCACTCATCCTCCCCTTACAACCAAACAATTCTGGCACATCCACTTTAGTTCTCTCATAGATACTCTTCTTACTACCTAACCTCTCTCTTACCCTACAATTTCTTATTTGATATGTATAGGATATGTATAGGATGGATAACCTCATAAGAATAAATCTTCTTTTGTTTACAATTAAGTGGCAGCATGTTAAAAAAAAGCTTATGGAAAATATAGCTCAAGTATGGATGAATCTGCATGATGATTGTAAAGGACACAAATCACCAAAGAAACAAAAACAAAATACATCACTTAATATGCCTGAAACATTCTCTGAGATCAACAGTTAGAGAGGTTGTCCTCTCAACAAAATTTGAGAATGGGAGTTGAATAATCCTTTGTTTTCAATTTTTGGGTAATATTTAAAAAAACAAGTAGACAAATACCATATACAGTACATTGTTTTAAATGTCTCTTTTCATGAACTTTCTTGATTTTGGCAGCTCTACTGCTAACATTAAACAGAGTGCTTTGATGAAACATATGAAAACTTTCCTTAATGGCATAATGGTTTTAGTAATAATGTTTCATCAGATAGACTAGCATCACATTGTCCTATGCCATAAAAATATACTAACAAATGACAAATTATTGTATCCTTACTGCAAAACGTGGCCTAGACAGAACATTCCATAAGTTTCATAATTTTTTTCATCAACAGTCACTCACGCTGAGAATGATATATGTGGTGTCTTCTGGATATTCCACGGGGACTCATACCAAATGGGGTAAGAGGCAAATCAGCAATATCCAGAGAAAGGCGAGTAGTGTTGACACTCTCCTGCTGTGTCCCCATATCATAGTCTGGAAATCAAAATAAATTATTCCTGAAAAAAAAAATATGCAATAAAACGAAAATGCAGAAATCAATATCCCAGAATGCAGGTATTTCTAAAACACCACATCCCCTACCAATGGCATTTTCAGACAGGCGATGAGCAACATTTCTCATTTAATATTCTACACTTGCATCATTCAGTATTCTGTATGTAATAATTCAGTCTCTACATTTGAATCATGGTGATAATGATTCAACAGCATCTAAACAATTCTCTTGTTTTATCCTTTCGAATCACCAGGCAATGAAGTAGAAAACTATGAGCACACAGCATTAACAGAAGGGGAGATCTTCCACCTAAAATTTTTGACATTGATCTAATATGGGGGTTTGTATATCAAAAGAACAGAATTGGTGCTACAGAAGTAGTATCACTGCTGACAAAGGGTGGGAAAGCATGTGCCTGGCATACCTTCCACGCGAGTTACAGAGAAGCTGAGGATTAATAGTTGGAAAGTGATCAATGCCTGAATGCCCCTCGTCATCCAAGCTCTGCCATTCCTTGTCAAGATATTTCTAACAAGCTAACTTATTTAATCCTCAGACATCATCAAATACTGTACACTTGCTATTCTAAGTATCGATAAATAGCAGAACATCCCCAGTATGAAAGGAAGTGCTGTTGAGACCCGAAGACAATGGTTAAAGAGAGCAATCCGTTCACCCTTATATTTCTTGCAATACATGCGAAAATTTTATTAGAATGCTCTTCTAATGTTATCATCTAATTTAATAATTTGCCAAATGATTCATGAGCTAAAAAAAAAAGAACTTCAATTTGTACTTACGGAGGCATTTATCTTCCACAAATCTAAAAGGTCTCGCCATTGCATGGTAGTCCCTGAAAAGTCTCTATGTCTAGTAGTATCTAACACAAATAATGAATATTCATATCTCCTATTACCTTAACATTCAATAATGATTCAATATAAACTATTGCAGAGGGAGTTACACTTCCAAAGAAATGAGAGGCTCAACAAGTACCAGCTTGCAGCCTTCCCGCTTGGGTTTAAATTTTGACACTGATCGCGGGGTCATCACAAGTACCTTGTTTACATAAAACTTTTATCTTCTTGATTGTTTACTTTTTCCTCATGATATAAAACAGAATAGCTATAGGTAATATTGATCTCATTCTCGTTTTTATAGACGTAGTTTATTATTAAATAGATGGCAAAATAAATGATAATGAAACTGTTTCTATGAAACAGAAAATGAAGTTACGTTCGATCAAGCAGTCCACTTCTCCATTAATCATCCTGCTTTTATCCACCACGGTTTTATGCCATGTGCTTTACGAATGTTTTGACTATGTAGGA
>JAYMFT010076077.1:0-14436 GCA_038088735.1 Panulirus argus
AGAAAAAAGAATATATATATATATATATATATATATATATATATATATATATATATATATATATAAAGACTGCATTAGACCCATTGCTGGTGGAAACACACAAAGCCGGCTGGTAGCCAGGGCGGCTATCAGAAGTGTGAGTAGTAAGGCCCGAGACAACTTGGCTTTGGCATACCTAATAGGATGTGAAGCAGCGGCCCATACCGCAGCAACCTGTGTTCATAACCTCTCACTCAACAAAGGACTCCTTTAGTCATGTGAGAAGGAACGCTGTCATCAGTGGTTTTCATCGTTTTTTTCCATCTCTCATTCCTTTCGTCCACAAGCGTTACAGCGCGTCTTCGACTTTGCTTTTCGGGGAGCCTGACTTGGCTGAAGGGTTCCAGCAAGGCGATCCCCTTGCCCTTCTTCTATTTTGATTAATCTTTTGTGAATTTATAGACAGACTATCGTGTGAGCTGAATATTTGGTTCTTGGATGATAACACCTTTGCCGGCGGTCCCTCTCTACCGAACTGGCTCTTGTGGAGGAACTTTGCGAATCGAAGGGTCTCTCCCTTAACCCATTTAAGTGAGAAATCATCAAGCTGCTGAGAGGTTGGCAGCTGCTTGCTCCTCGCTCCTTGCTTGACTCCACCACACTAGATATTACCAACGGCTTCTCCGCTTTACTGTCAGGAGCCTTAACAATCAACCTGGAAGACAGCATTCGGCTCGGTACTCCCGTTGGTTCCAGTGTGACTGATATCATTTAAACTTAAAAGGTGAAAAATAGAAGAAGGATGGAAGACAGACTCCACGCCATAGGTGCCCACAATTCCTCGTACTTTCACAATAGGTATTTAATCTGAGTTAACTTACATCTTCCAGGCCTCTCCATCCATTGACAGTGGCAGGCGTAGCGATTACGACGATATCCTTAAGTCTGTATTCGAGAAGACCCTGATCCTTTGCCAGGACGATCGCCGGTCGGAACAAGCAACCCGTTGTGAGACTTGATGGTGTCCGAAATCACACTGTCTCCCAGACTGCCATCCCAACTCTCCTGTCTTCCAACGCGAACTGGTGTCCGAAATTCTGCCAGAAGCCATACGGAACCCCACAAGTGAACGCGACCCAGTGTTCATCAAAGCAGCCAGAAGGTTGGACGACTTAACCATTTCTCCATGGATCCGCAAGCAAAGGAGATGGGATAAACCCGTCTTGGAGAGCCGGGCATTAGTTAGACGAAACCTCAGTCATTCCCTAACAAGCTTCTTCCACGCCAGCCAGCTAATCTGAAGAGCCCCTCTCTAGGAAGACTTCCAACAAGCTGTCCAAATATCCTCCCTTGGTACCCTTTTAGACCCACATGTTCTGCGTGTTGAATTATTCTTTCGCCTTTCCGCCCTTGTCACCTCTGAATACCAATGTATCTGCTGCAGAGATGTGGCTGACCAGAACTGCCGACTTCCATTAAGTTGCAAGAGTTCTGTTGGGCGGCGCGCCGTGGACATTGAGATCAACGACATCATCTGTAGAAGTCTTGCCTCAGCCAACTGCCCAGCGGAGAGAACCTCATCTTCTTAGGCCCGATGGAAGAGGGAATCGGCAGGACGTTGCAACAACATTTACCTTGAAGAGAGGCAGGCAGCTGGAATGGTACTACACCAACGCCTCTACTTTTGCAGACGCCTGTCGGGGGGAAAGCCTCTGCAAACGAAATGTACTGCAGACTTCAGTGAGCAGCAGAAGAGAAGAAAATGCAATGGCCTGGATCCACATTACATAATGCTGCGTTTCTATTGGTTTAGAGACGCTTGCACCATGGGGGAAAAAGGCTCTTGACTTCTTCAGCTACCTCGGATCCCGGTTAATCCAAACAACTAAAGACAAGAGTCAAGCCCGTTTTCTATCCCAGTGCCCCAGCATAGCTATCGAACGAGGGAATGCAGGTTGCATTAACAGCTCACGTCCCTCCTCGCAGGAACTATAAAAGTGGAGATTCGTAATTCATAATTCAAATTATAAAAGTATATAGTTGTGATATGTTTCTATATATAGTCCATGCTCACATGTATATTTTCCCTCAGAAAAACTGTATGAACGTTTATCTTTAACCAAATAAAGAAAATGAATAAAATAAAAGGGGGTGACAGGGCAAGGGAATATTTGAAAGTCAAAGAAAACAAAGAGATGCTTTGTTCTTGACTAATATTTATTCTCTTTTCTGAATCTATGGGTTCTCTTACCTTAACATAGAGGTGGTACCCCCTATATCTATTTATATGTTTATATAGTTATTACCCCAGCACCAGTTTTCATGAAATAGTCTGGTGTTACCCAGGTCGTCTTTCTAAAGAATCCTGCTGCCCAAGGCTGCGCTACTTCCAGTACAAGGGATATGTGGCCTCCTTTGGAGAGAGAAATTCTTCGACGAGACAGTACTACTAATGATACAACCTCGCCAAAGGTGATTTTTCACTCATGGTTTAACCTCTTGCGGGCGGAACTCGGTAATACCATACTCTCTCTGTCCCTCTCTCTCTCTCTTTATATATATATATATATATATATTTATGTATTTATTTATTTATTTATTTATTTTACTTGATCGCAGTTTTCCGCGTTAGCGAGGTAGCGCCAGGAAACAGACGGAGAAAGACCCATCCACTCACATACGCACATATATATACACACTTGTACATGCACATATATGCACAATACATACATATACATACCAATATATACATATATACATATACACACATGCATATACACATATAAACATGTACATATTCATACATGCTCGCCTCATCCATTCCTGACGCCACCCCGCACCACATGAAATAGCATCGCCACCTCCTGTGTCAGCGAGTAGTGCCAGGAAACAGACGAAAAAGGTCACATTCGCTCACACTCAGTCTCTAGCTGTCATGTGTAATGCACCGAAACCACAGTTCCCAGTCCACAGCCAGGCCCCACAGACCTCTCCATGGTTTACCCCAGACGTTTCACATGCCCTGGTTCAGTTCATTGACAGCACGGCGACCCCGGTATACCACATCGTTCCATTTCACTCTATTCCGTGCACGCCTTTTACCCTCCTGCATGTTCAGGCCCCGACCGCTCAAGATCCCTTTCACTCCATCCTTCTACCTCCAATTTGGTTTCCCGCTTCTATTTGTTCCCTCCACTTCTGACACATAAATCCTTTGTCAACTTTTCCTCCCTCATTCGTTCCATATATCCAAACTAGTTCAACACTATCTCTTCTGCTTTTTCAACCAAACTCTTTTTATTACCACATCTCTCTTACCCTTACATTACTATACTCGATCAAACACCTCACACCACAAATTGTCCTCAAACATTTCATTTTCAACACACCAACCCTCCTTCGTACAACCCTATCTATAGGCCATGCCTCCTAACCATATTATATTGTTGGAACTATTATTCTCTCAACCCTGCTGAACCTAATAACCTTGCTGTTATTCAGATTTACTCTCAACTTTCTCCTTCATACACTTTCCCAAACACAGTCACCAAATCCTGCAGTTTCTCATTCGAATCAGCCACCAGTTCTGTATCACCTGCGAATAACAATTGATTCACTTCCCAGGCCCTTTCATTCCTAACAGACTACATACTTGCCACCTCATCCAAAAACAAATCAAACAATCATGGGGACATCACATACCCCTGCCGCAGTCCGACCTTCACTGGGAACCAATCACTCTCCTCTCTTCCTACTTGTACACATGCCTTACACCCTTGATAAAAACTTTTCACTGCTTCCAGCAGCTTACCCTCCACACCATATATGCTTAAGACCTTCCACAAAGCATCTTTATCAACTCTATTATATGCTTTCTCCAGATCCATAAATGCTACATACAAATTCATCTGCTTTTCTAAGTATTTCTCACATACATTCTTCTAAGTAAACACCTGATCCACACATCCTCTACCACTTCTAAAACCACACTGCTCCTCCCCAATCTGATGCTCTGTACATGCCTTCAACCTCTCCCTCAATATCCTCTCATACAGTTTTCCAGGAATACTAACCTTATGCTTCTGTAGTTTGAATACTCACCTGTATCCCCTTTGCCTTTGCACAATAGCATTGTACATGCATTCCACCTATTTTCAGGCACTTCACCATGATCCATACATACATTGAATATTCTTACCAATCAGCCAACAACACAGTCACCCTCTTTCTTAAATTCAACGGCAATACCTTCCAATCCCGCGGCATTGCCAGATTTCATCTTACGCAAGACTTTCACCATCTCCTCTCTCTTCACCAAACCAATCTCTCTGACTCCCTCACTTCGCACATCACCCCGACCAAAACATCCTAAATCTGCCACTCTTTCATCAGACACATTCAACAATCCTTCAAAATACTCACTTCGTCTCCTCCTCACCCCATCACTACCTGTTATCACTTCCCCCCTCGCCCCTTTCACCTATGTTCCCATTTGTTCTCTTATCTTACCCACGTCATTTACCTCCTTCCAAAACATAGTCTTATTCTCCCTAAAGTTTAATGATATTTTCTCACCCCAACCCTCATTTGCCCTCTTTTTCAACTTTTGCACCTTCCTCTTGACCTCCTGCCGCTTTCTCTTACACATATCGCAGTCATTTGCACTCCTTCCTTGTAAGTATTGTCCAAACGCCTCTCTTTTCTCTTACACTAACAACTTTACTTCTTCATCCCACCACTCACTGCTCTTTCTAATCTGCCAACCTCCCACTTTTCTCATGTCACATGACTACACGCATATACATAAACATACCCATACACATATATACTCATAAACAAACCTCAGACCTGCACAAACGCAACAGAAATATATACTTCCACGGTAAAACATAAAAAGACCATATTTAGGCCAATAGAAATGTATCTACAGACAACAGCACCACAGATATCTATATGAAAATAAACTTGCAATATGCACACAAGAGTCACGCAACCATACATATCTTAACAGAAGTATGTTGATTACAGAAGTGGGAGCTGGGGCCTGAGCCAGATGCAGGGGGGTCAGATCGGTGGCTACACGCAGAATCCTCGTGCCCACACACCGCACTCCTACACCTACCCGCAGATGAACCAGGTAAGACTAGGTGAGGAGCTGCAGCAACATCACCTAGGACTCTATTTTCATTTCTTATCCAGTAACATTTTTTACCTAAATGCCTTTCCTGCCAGTTAATATCAGGAACAGACGAATAATGGTGACTTTCTCTTACATAAAATCTTAAAATGTCATATATAATGCGCCGGAATCACTGCCTGCCAACCACAGACTATCTCAACAGACTAACTCCCATCTGCCACATCGATCCAATCATTTGTGTCCGTTGCATGCAAGTTGCCCTTCTTTTCCACCATCCTTCCATCGCCTCCTCAGACTTCCATACCCTCTAGCTCCCTCCATTTCTGACACATAAATTCTTTTAATCAGTTCTTTCTTCGCTCATCCTTTCCGGATGGCCATACCATTTCAGTGCACCGTGGTCGAATATCTCGATCAGACTTCACTTACTGCCACACCTTGTTCTTATACTGTAATTCCTCAAATGATCAACTTTCCTCACACCATATATCGTCATTAGGCATTTCTTTTGAATTCAAACTCGGACTCACATCCATACAACACTGTTGGGACTACTATACCTTCTAACATACCCAACTTTAACCCTACAGTCAATGACCTCTCTTGATATGCCTCTTAGTGCACCCGGGTCCTTGGATCTCTTCCCTTCCATCCTATGGATTACTTACTTGAGCGACCCTGGTTCCATTTGACGTCAATTCCACTCTCAGGTACCTAAAGCATTCCATTTCCTCCAGTTCCTGCTGTATCTCATTACCTTACTTACGTTCATATTCATTCTCAGCTTTCTTTTTTCACACGCTCTACCAGACTGTCACCATCATCTTAACTTTCTCTCTGGAGTCGGTCACCACTATCTTTATCGTTCCCACTTGTCCCTTTCTTCTCATTTCACTGTTCATTCTTTATCAAGACATTTTCATATTTTCTTTGAAGTTGATTGGTACTCTTTCATCCAGTTTATCATTAGCCCGCTTTTTCAGCTCTTGTGTCTTTCTTTTGAACTCTTGCTGCTTTTTCTTGTATTCATTGCAATCACACATTCCTTCCTGACCTAACCTAACCTAACCTAACCTACCCATCCTCTTCAACTTCACACAGTTCAGTTCAGTTGTTCTCGTCCCACGCCATTCTTCACTCAATCACTTTAAGTACCTCTGCACACAAGTCACTTTTCCAAGATCGGTTACTCTCACTACTTCTTTCACGCTAACTTTATTGCCTCTTTTCTTAAAATCACCACAGACTTTAATGATCGTGTACACTGTTCCACCTGCCAACCCTTCAAACACGTTTACATTCAATAACCTCTCCTTTGCATACAGCCATTTAGCACAAAATCCAATCAAACCCGTTGAATGCAAACCAAAATCACTCACGTATATCAAAAATCTAGCAGTGGGTTATATAGAGAGGAATGGGTTTCCAGCCCCCTACTCCTACCTCTTAGTCGCCTCATACTACACGCAAGAGATACGAGGGCAAAATTCTTAATTACCTAACCCTAGAAAATGAAATTCAGAAGCATGTGATTCAAATGGAGAATCATGTGGATTACCTGTAGTCAAAACTTATGTGAAGTGAGGAGAAAATGCTTACGTTTGCAGAAAGTGTTACAGTAATTCACATGAACTTAAAATAAAGGAAAAACAGCAGTCAGGACCAAAAGGGAAGGGTAAAGAATGGTTTGCGAAAGTCTCTTGGGTAAAGTCATTAGTTAGGGCTAGAGCTAAGGAAGGAGTGAAAATGTTGCTCAAGGAGAAGCTTTCCTTCCACACCGTATATTATCAAGACCTTCCATATGATATCATTAACAAACCCATCTTATGTTTTCTCCACATCCGTAAATGCCAAATACAAATAAATCTGTTTTCTAAATTATTTCGCACACACATTCTCTAAATCAAAAGCCTGATCCATATATCCTCTACCACTTCCGAAACCACACTGCTCCTCCCCGGTCTGATATCCTGTACTTCCCTTCATCCTCTCAATCAATTCTCATCCAAACAACTTACCAGGTACACTCAACAAACTTGCACCTCTGTAGTTTGAACATTCACCTTTATCCCCCTTGCCATAGAAAGGTCTGTGGGGCCTGGGTGTAGCTAGGGAGCTGTGCTTTCGGTGAATTACACATGATATTTGACACTGGGTGTGAGCGGATGTGGCTTTTCATTGCCTGTTTCCTGGCGCTACCTCACTGACGCAGGGAATGGCGATGCTGTTTCCTGTAGGGATAGGGGAGAAAGAATACTTCCCACGTATTTCCTGCGTGTCGTAAAAGGCGACTAAAAGGGGAGGGAGTAGGGGGCTGGAAATCCTCCTCTCCAGTTTCTGCTTTTCCAAAAAAGGAACAGAGAAGGGGCCAAGTGAGGATTTTCACTCTATGGCTCAGAACTCTGTTAACGCTACCTCGCTAATGCGGAAAAAGGCGACTATGTATGGGAAAAAAATAAAAAAAAAAATATATATATATATATATATATATATATTCTAGCCTGAGCTTGGTATCTATTTTATCGACCAACCCCCACGGGTGGATAAAGAGCTGGGTTGACTGGACCGGCTGCCGCAACCAGGATTCGAACCTATGCGTCCGACTCTGGGCAGCCCGTGAATGCGTCACGGTCAGGAACGCTAACCGCTACACCACGGGAGTCCATATGAATATATATGCATATGGCTGTGAGTACTGACCTAAACTGCCATGTGTGTGACATACATGTAGCCCAGCCCACCTCTGTAACCTGCATCATATACCAATATATCTATAATACTCCACACATTTCATTTTGTCTTATGCCTGTGATCTTTCCCCAGGCCACCACATGTGGGCTGGTCCAGTGCTTGTAATGTCCTGCCCAGGCCAGAGAATGTGAGATGGCACAGAGGGTGATTAACTGGAACCCTGTGGCTTCTGGTACATGTTTTTGGCAGAGGTGTAGTAGGGTGTGTGGAGGGCACAGCAGGGATGTAGTTAGGTGTGTGGGAGGCACAGCAGGGTATGTGCAGAGTGAGGTGGTAACCAGCCGTCCCACCTCGTCCGGCTGGGTTTGTTTTGACAGCGAGCTGAGAGAAGATATAATTTCATAACAAGTGGGGAGGCGCCCCAGCCGATGCCTGAAGTGGCAGCGTGGTGCACCTGCACGCCGTATATCAGGCCACGGGTCATGGCCACAGCCGCCCACTGGCCACCATCACAACAATCTTTTGTCGTCGGTCAATCGCTGGGCCAATTTTTCTTATCGATCAAAGACAACTTTGTTAGACGATTTTAAATTCTGTCTCGACATCTGCAACACACAAACTTTGAGATAACACTTTAGGATGGTGATAGCACCACAGAACACATCTTTTATAGAACTGAAGTAGTGTTCTTCAGGCTGGAAGAGAGTAGTCCAATCTCGCCAGTGTGTTCTAATCACACAGAGTAATATCTAATCTCCCAGCAAACAGGTCTTTAGTCTCATGGATTCAAATACCTATTTTACAAATTTATCCTCAATTTCATAGTTTGATAAATCAATCTAACAAATCTAACCTAAAATGTACGGTTCTCCTAAGATGAAAAAAAAAATTCCCATACATTTCTTGGAAGGTAAACCACACATGGCCGCCATAAATCCGTACTTTACCGAACCCAACCATTAAGACATCACTCACAACCCTGTCTCATACCAGAGAGTCTTCAACACTGAAATAAAATCAAGAAGCAATTGGAGGCTAAAAACCTCGGGTTCCGTTATGAGTCACGTGATAAACTACAAATTTCCCTCACTTGTGACACCAGAAGACTTGCTTCCCAAGACAACATCGAAAGACATCCACGCTATCCATCTGCCATAGTCAGTGTCATGCGACATGTAATATGACAAGAATCTGTTTAGCATTATAAACAGAACAGCGTCCTTTACAGACAATGACAAACCAAAGGTTTACGTGGGTAAGAGATGGCCTATGACCTGACTGTTAATAATCAGGTCCACAGCTGCGTCATCATACCCAGCAGGTTAGGCTCCATCAGTCCTTGATTCGAATGTGACCTTAACACTCTTCACCGTAAGTTTCGGTGTCTAGAAAAACACGGGAAGGGACGTAAGCTGATGAGCGACTGTCAGCAGTGACTAGTGCGGCAAGCGGCAAGGGAAAGTGGGGGAACATCAAACCCAATTCAAGTGACGTGACATTACATTCTGTCGATACTGCTTCTTGTGTTCGTTGGAAAAAAAAAAAAATATGTCCGTGTGTGCCGATGGGGCAGCACTGACACGGAGTCTTACAAGACCAGCCTCGCGTGTGGCAGGATCAGATGTACACCACAAACTCACCAGATGGCAGGTGAAGAATGACAGCGGGGAATGTACAGCAAATCCACGCACTTAAGTAAAAGGAATATATAAATGAGTTGGAAAAAAAAGAAAAAGAAAGGTCTCTGCTCCTCTTTGACACCAACATTCAACTGAATGAGGGGGGCATTTCGAGGGACAGTCTCCACACTCCTCCTCAGATCAATCCACAGCTCACTCCAAATGTCTCCGTTCTCATCAAAGAAAGACGTAACATCTTTGGCCAGGATTATTTCTGCTGACGGATGGTTAGAATTGGCGCTTCACCTGCAGGTGTTGCAGCCTGCTGCTGGTGCTGGAGAAAGTGGGAGGGGGGATAATACAGGTGGGGCTGTCCAGGTGAGTAGTGCATCCGGTCCGCAGGTGAGGGAGGGACAATGGCACAGCTCGGGAGGGAGGAAACACGGCTTTGTAATCACAACGGGGCTACACTCGCAACACACTAAACTTTCCATTCACACTGCAACTGTACGGTGTACAGAACATATAGGCTACTCTAGGGAACAGTGGCTGTCATACACAACTGTGCTAACAGTGGCACCATCATAAACACATTTCACAACACCGACACTCACTGGGAGTGTACAGGAACTCTATATCCACAGCTCCACCAACAGGCTGGGCAATGGGAAGTTGCTCTTCCTGCTGATACTGAAACAAATGATGTAAACATTGCCATACGAATTACTCTCATTCCCTGCAACACTTTCTGCTTGAGGCTGTCCCATCAGTGAACTCCGATACATCCCGCGCCTTACGTTACTAAATATGTGGTAACTTTCCATCCATAATGACATTTTACTCGAGGAAGTTTTCTTGGTGTAAATAGTTCATTCACAATATAACATATAACTCTTACAATGTGGCCCAGTCCCTTGACCTTTTGTGCTCTTTGTATCCTCTTGTGCGCCACGCCCGCGAGATGGCAAAAGAATACAACAAACTTGCCGTTTCTTGCGAAAAAAAGAAAAAAAATAGTTAAAATCAGCAATGTAGATTCGGGCGGAACTTCTGGTGGCTGAAGTGCTTCCGCTAGAGAGGTTCAGCTAACTGAAACTACACTTAGGCTGTATTACGTAGTCAGGTTAGGACAAAATCAAGGTTTTATTATGCTGCATTACATCAAGCCTCGCGATTAAATCAAGCTTAATGTAGGTTTAAAGTCCTAATTCGCCCGTTCCGTCCACACAACGATATCTTTTGGACTAAAATCACACCTATGATTAAGCAAGAGGAGAACCGGGCACTGAGGAGCACCAGGATTACCGGCATGTGAAAGAAAACGATAAGAAAGCGCCAGTGTTGGCTAATGTCGCTAGAACAGGTTGACGAATATATACTGATTTTCCTTTAACTAGGGGGCTTTGGATCACGAATGACTATGAATTTCAAAAAGATACGAATCTAAATTCAAAACTTGTATAAATGAATCGGAATCGAAGTCGCATAGAGAAAATGTACCTCTGAAATACTAACGAAACTTTATATGAAGCTGCAATGCTTTTGTTCTGAAATGTGTTTAAAGATTCAGCTAGATTTCCGAATATAATCTAACTTGTATATGGTACTCCATTTCAACATGATATATATTTTTTGTACGTATTAAACATCCAGGAATAATCTACTAACAAACACAAAGTTTTTAATACGACATCAGACGATAAGAATACAGAAGTATCTGGTAATTTCATTAACGTAAGCTCCTCAACCCCTCCAACTGTATCTTGTGTAGCGTCACTGCCAAATACAGAAAGCAGGAATGGCAGTACATGACATTACCTGTATTTACAAGTGTAAAACATGTCCAAGTGTATCCATAATCATCTTGTCAACTGTATCAATGTAAAGCTGTGAAGGCACTGTCAGCAGGTTATGAGCATGGCCACCAGGGGTTCCGTCAGCAGCTAATGAGCTTGGCCACCTAAGGTACGGTCAAATAATGAGCGTGGTCACCTGAAGGACACTTACACGATAATGACCCAGCCAAATGGGGTAGAGTCAGCGATACAACGCTGCGGAAGACAAACGGTAACACCTTCAATACACTGTGGATAGGGGCCCCTCTTTACTTAGGAATAAAACTATTTTCTTAACGAATCTGAATTGGTAAACAGAGCATCAGATGACACAGTCACCATATGATTAAATGCTCTTGTATACTAACCCTTCCTCATACTGGATCAGCACAGAATTCTACATGGGAGAAAATGAAAAGCGGCAGATGATAGTGATGGAGTCACTTCCTCTTGGTCATGATGGTCGTGCAAGACTCGAGTTGCAAGTGTGTCGACCACTCCGCCATCATCACATTCACGACACGTATTGCCTGCCTCCTTCCTTCGGTGATGTTACTTCAACGCTCAAACATCATACTCCTCAATCTACTTTACACTTTTCCCTCTACGTTAGTACTCTCCTCTGTCCTGGTAAGAAAATATCTAAGCCTGATAACCGATCCAACAGTGACCGGACGTTAGCTGGGCCACAAGCTCAGGCTGGTGCCAGATGTATCTAAACGTTTAACGCCAGCGAATAGACAAATGGCAACACTTTACTTCCTACCAGCACGACTGACGACCACCCGGGGGAAGGGGGGGGGTTAGTTCTCGGACGACCCTTACGTGAGGGGGGAGAGGCCGGCCTCATGAGGGTCATCATCTGTTGGACGACTTGGGCGGAAGGGTGATAGCAGGGTGGGAGGGGGGGGGCCCTTGCCTCAGCCAGTACCGCGGAGGTCGTCAACTGCCGGACTCCCCCGTGACTTGCCAACGTTTCCCTCCCCGGATATGTTAATCCCGCGCCGTCATCAGCGCTGTCGGCGTCCTCATTATATCATCAACCTCACTCAACGTACTCATCATGAAGCGCTCATTCCCGGCAGTGTGGATGACTGGTGTGTGTAGTACTTCCCCAAGCATGCCACTCTTCTCAGCTTACCAACCCTCGCCTCCTCTGCTCTTCCAACCCCTGTCTGTACTCCTCTGTTTCTTCGTCAAATGCTTTCAATCGCTGCCAGACGGACGTGGTCCCTCTCCCGTTTCCTTTTGTCGTCAGACTCTGGCACCTGTGTTCACCTCACTCCATCCCGGACCCAGAATTTCGTGGAATTTTGAATAAGAGAGGAAAAAAAAAATCAAATTTCGTAAGCATCCGAACCATGGAACGTAATCGACCCTCTGAGCAAGACGTTACGACCCTTAAGTATGATGGCCAAGTCATCATACCCAAAGGTCGTACTTGAAGGTCGTATCGTCGTACTTGAGGGCTGTAACGTGCTCAAGAGTCGTCTTGTCATTCTCAAGGGGCTAACTTTTGTGTGTGTGTGTAGCATGGCTGGGGGGAAGGAGCTGAAGGAATAGGGGGGAGCCGGCCGTTGTCCCCACCACCACCTCGCTGCACATATCGCCACCGGAAGGCTCGCCTCCACCGCGAAAATGTACAACTCACCGTCATTTTCTCTTTTATGTGTTGATAGCACGAACGATGCCACTGTTACATACGAGATATGCATTTCTAAACGGATAATATACGAGTGTCGTTAAATTCCAACAATGTTCGCTGTACATATTAAGTACACTTCATATGTCCCGTAAGCGGGTACGCTTCATTTCAAGCCATGTAACATGACAGAAACGCAATGCTAGCCAAGTAAGACTACACAATGATAATTTCAAGATATGTATCATAATATAATGACATTTCAAGTCACGTATTATGATATAGAGCCATTTCAAGTTATGCATCATGATTTAATGACATTTCAGGCCAAGTTTCATGATATAATGACACTTCAAGCTATGCACCATAATATAATAATCATTAGACAGTACGGTACCATTTCAGTGTCAACAGAGTCCGGTGTTAATGATTCGGAGGTGAATGTCGGTTAGTTCCTCATCTGATCTACTGTATCCTGTGAACTACGTAAGTTCAGTAAATGCCCTCTTCATTCTTCATAACTGTACTAACATATTTCCTTTTTAATTAGGACAGCCAATAACTGTCCTATCCTCCTTGTAAATAATTTTCTAGCACATTTGTAGCCTAAAAAAAGTTTTAAAAGAAGACCTTTGCAAATCTAAAACTACAGCTTTCTAACTAATGACCATAAGTATCGAACACCTACACTATTCTAACTGACATAACTAGAATCACTTTCTCCCAAATGCTGATCTTCGTGAGGTGTGTTGAGGTTCGGACAGTAGCTGAACATATTTCACAGTCTGGTCTTATCGTAGTTACGAGGCCAATCATCCAGGCTGGTGTGACAACACCTCTCCCTTGACCCGGGTAGTCAAACACCTCCAGCCACCCGAGACAGCAGTGGTCTAGTGTTACGTAGCCAGTAAATATCCACGAAGCGTCACACACACACACACACCAATTCTTGCAGACGTCATTCCCAAGTAACGACGACTTAAGTACCGTAACGTGTCTTTGTCTTCCACCAGCGATCCTGGCCGCTCCTTACTTCACGCACATCCCCAAACGAGAACCGCTCACACGCACCCTCGTCCATAAGAACAGAAGAAGTGAGGACACTGCAAGAGGCCTATTGGCCCGCGCTAGGCAGGTCCTGAGTCTGTCCACCCTACGACCAACCGAATGATCCCATAAACACATCCAACCTTCGTTTAAAGCTACCTAAAGACCTAGCTTCCACTACATCCTCAGTGACACAATTGTACGTTGTATGTGTGACGACACGGTTGTATACAGTAACATGCGCAAATTCTTAATACAGCAGTGTTGGCCAAGGTGAGCAACGCCATCAGCGTACCAAGCTAAAGTGTTGGTAATGTCCGTCCAGATGACGGTAGCTTACGTAAAGCACATCGGTATGAAGGCGGCTCCACACACACATACATACATACACAAACACACACAAAGCATATATATATATATATATATATATATATATATATATAAGAGAGAGAGAGAGAGAGAGAGAGAGAGAGAGAGAGAGAG
>JAYMFT010076088.1:0-14436 GCA_038088735.1 Panulirus argus
ATATATATATATATATATATATATATATATATATATATATATATATATGTGTGTGTGTGTGTGTGTGTGTTTATTTTTACATAAAAATTTGTTCATACTTTTTTGCCATTTCTTGTGTGAGTGTGTCAGTGCCAAGAAGAGATAAAGAAATGACTTCATTAGCTTACATCCATTCTTTAGGTCATGCATAATACACTGAAACTAGAGCCCCTCAACCGCAGCAAATGTTGTGTTCATTAGGGTTTTAGGGATCTTTGTGTAAACATTACTGAAGTGTGAAATGAGTAAGCTTTTTATTTCTATTTGAGGGTTGGTGGTGTGTTATGGGTTTATGTCAGAGGGAAGGGCCTACTGCTTTTGCAAGGAACTGAGCGCTGAGTCTCTTAAAGTGGGAATGTTTTGGGAGGATTCTTGTTTCATTATGTAGATGTTAAGAGGACATTAACTGATTCTTTATCATGTCCTAATCTGGTACCAGTTACTTTCTGTGGCATGGGAAGTGAACATTATGTGTGTGTCTTAGGTGATGTTCAGAATTGTTGGTGTTTTATTGGCCATTTAAGGTGATGGAAGGTTGCAGGTTAGATTTATGTCTGTCTGGGGTCAGAAGGGTGAGAACACTGAGGCGACTTTATAAAAAAATGAAAAATTCTTTTAGTGTTTTATAACCGAAGAGATTTTCTTTGCAAAACACAATATCAAGATATATTTTCATATTCAATCAGAAGATCTGAGTAACAAAAAAATCCTAGTCTTACATTGATATTTTCATATTCAATCAGAAGATCTGACTAACAAAAAAATCCTAATACTTACATCGTGCCATAGGGAACATATTCTGCATCATTTGTATTATTCTCCTCCTTGTAGATATTTCAACATTTGTTCAACAGGACTAATATCACAGTAACATTATGACGAGATGTAACAAGAAAATGATAAATTGAAATATAATAGAAATAGACACTGAGAATGTACATATTCTGCATAAAAATGTATCATCTTGTTTTAGTTACAAGTACTACCTAAATGTTTTATTGCCATCCTTGCCTTCTGGCAACACTGACAGGAATCAGTATCTTTTAAATCATGTATTGCATTAACCAAGGATTTGTTTTGTCTTTTGTGATTATTGTGGTTCTTGTTTTTTATCTTTTAGCTCTTGTCAAGTAAATTGAAGACAAGAAAAGCCTTAAAATACTGTTTTACTTATTAGTGAAAATATTTTGATAGAAAGCCTGATCAAACTGCTCAAGGAATTTTACTAAAGAACAGAATTCTAATGAGAATTATAAACAACAGTACCACTGTCTTTGTCATATATGCTGTTATTTCACAGGTAATGGGAGAGAGAAAAACTTGAAGTGGCTGCTTGATGGACTGGACTCCTACTACCTAGCCATGTTTTATGGATAATGCTGAGGTTATTAGAGAAATAAGGAATCATGATGATTGCATCAGCTTACAAAGAGACCTGGTAAGACTTCAGAGTTGCTCAGTTAAATGGATGATGAGATTCAGTCCTAGTAAGTATAAGGTAATGAGAATGTGAGAAAGTGAAAGGTTTTGATATATAAGAAGTAGTATTCGGTAATCTGTGTGTAAAAGAGACCTGAGTTTCAACATTGAGCCTAATCTGTTGCCAGAGCTGCACATCAAGAGATTTAAAAGGGCAAACTGTCTGCTGTTAATCATTAGGTTTGTAGTCATGTATATGGATAAGGATGTGTTTGGTAAACTATTCACAACTTATATCAGACCTAAACTCATTCTCTCCCTATGTCCAAACCATTTCAACACACCCTCTTCAGCTCTATTGACCACACGCTTTTTATTACCACACATCTCCCTTACCCTTTCATTACTTATTCAATCGAACCACCTCACACCACATACTGTCCTAAAGCATTTAATTTCCAACACATCCACACACCTCCACACAGCTTTATCTATAGCCCATGCCTAGCGTCCATATAAAATTGTTGGAACTGGATTATGCGCTGCAAGTCTTGTCACCACTCCTACAGAAGCACAAAGATCTGATTGAGGGGTTTTATAAAAGAGCAACAAAGTTGGTACCTAAAGTAAGAGGACTGAGCTATAATGAAAGGCTGAAGGTAACAAAGCTATCACCAAGGAGGTGAACAGAGAGAGGGGAGACCTGATACCAACCTTCAAGTATCTAAATCAGCTGGATGATGACAAGAAACAGCTCTTCAAGAACTGGATGAAAAATAGAAGGATATGAAGAAGTGCAGATATAGTGTGAGATTGGTGGATGTTTGGAATAAACAAACCAAGGAAATGAATGCTGACAGTTTACAAAGATTTAAAAGGCTACTGGATGGCTTAGAAGGTTCAGTAGAACCCTCTCCCCACACTTTACAAATAGGGGAATACTTTATACACCACCTAATTTATTTTGAAATGCTACTATTATAGTTTAAATTTTCCAAGAAGTATTCATTGATTACAAAGAAGGTGGTTAATTGATATTAAGTTGGAAATTCCAGTACACAAGAAGCATTAGTGTGAAAGTCAACATTTAAAGAAATGGTAAATTGGAATCTCATAAAATGGCAGCTTTGCTAGTTGCTGATATTTGCATCAGAATAAGGGTGATTATTCAGCAGTTTGAACTCTAGACTTTCGTTTCGGTATCTAAGTTATGTATGAGTGCTAGAAAGACTAATGGCTGTATTTAAAACAAGAAAGTAGAATACTTCGAACAAGAACAAGAAGAATAAAAGAAATTAGGTAAAGAGTAGCATGGCCAGTAAAGATTGCTTTCTAGCTTAACCCATTCACAGCAACCTGCTCTAGATTTATGATACCTCCATGTGTAGGGGGATATCAATAAGTCAAAGGGTTAATTATTTTATGGTTTGATTTTGGAAATTGGTAGAATACTTATCCCTGATTAATAGAAAATATAATATGTTCTGGTGGCTCCACTGACCTCGTGAAAGGGTCAAATTTTGCTTATGTAAGAGGGAAAATTCCAATTAGACCTGTCACTTGCATGAGCGTACTTTTGAGATTTTTCCTTTCTACATTCTGTCATGCACTGAATCATAGTGCTGAGGTCGTAAGTAATGCCTTCCTTGCTAGAATTGGTGCAGTTGCCCAGAGTTGTATGTCATTTGTTGTGGCAGAGGATTGTAGTCCAAGGTACAGTGGTAGACAGTTATGAATATGGAAGCCTTTCAAGGTAGTCAAGATCTTGGAAACAAAAGGACTAAAAAGCCTTCATGAGTTATAGGAGTAAATGAAGCATAACCACAGGACATGGGAGGGAGGGTTGATGTAGAACAAGAAACCTGCAAGGTCACAGCTGCCAGCGAGGGTGGTTCAATGTTGAGCAATGTTATTTTGGTTTGTATGGTTGGTACTTCTGGTTATTTTTTGTATTTTTTATGCATTAAAAAAACTTCATGCTGTAATCTATGAAATAAGATTTTTTTGTATGTTTATTGAAAAGTTAGGCAAGTTTAATTTACTACCTTAGTGACTGATTGTAAAAAGTATTTCCATCACACTTATAATAAAAAACTTTGGGAAGCCAGGGGATGAGTTGCCATTAACCATATTTTATGTACTTATGAATGAAAATGTTAAGAAAGTGAAAGGATGGACCAATATCGGAAAATATAGTACTTTGGGAAACATTTGAACAGATAGAAGAAAAGGTACTGATTATCCAGACATCATTATCTTGCTTGTAAGGGAGTTACCAAAGCAATTCATGTTAATTTTCCTTTAGTTACTAGACTTTGGACAAAAAATTACCATAAATGTTCAAAATATACTAATCTATTAAAAAATATGCATCTAAGTCAGACTCTTAAGTCTCAATTGCTGTTGAAGGCATCCTATTCATCAATTGACCCCTTTTAGAGAATAGAATGAAGAAATAATTTGGATACTTCACATCACTTGCAAAGGCCGGTGATTTAGCTGAAGTATTACTATGTTGTTTTTGTTTAGATATATGAGTTTTAGAACTCTTGTTTGTTTGATTTTAATTATATATTCCATATTTGTACACAAATAGTAAATATACAGGTATACTTTCCTCACAAACACAAGAATGTTTTCAGTGCAACAGATAGTAGACAATAAAAATATAAAAGTATCTGACAGTTCCATTCAGAGAAGTTCCTTCACCCCTCCAGTAGCACCAAATACTTTCTCTTCTTGGTAGAATAATTTTCTAATAAGGAAAAGAGGCATACCTATAAATGACAACTCCCAGAAAAATATATCAAAGCTCTCTGTCCAGTGTTTCAAAATATAAAGCATGGGAAGTGTAGTAATACTGCTTTTGATGAATTGACCACCTTAATTTTTTGGGGGAATTCAAGTATAAATGATGGGTTTCAAGTTAACAGATAGTCCATACAGAGGGGGCCATCTAGCCTTGTCCATTGATCAAAGCTGCTGAACGGCCTGCATCTACCTTGCCAAGGTGAGAATTTCAGGGCTGTGTAGTCTTGTCCATGGCTGTGAAGTTATTCAGTCAAATTTATATCACCGAAATGGTCTTGCAGATGATGTAGCATACATTCCAATGTGGAATGAGGATGAACTAAATACGTTAGTTAACCATTCCACATCCTCAAGGTGCTCATGGGCAAGGGGCTTCAGGATCAATGTCTCTTCCGGAAAATGTTTGGCTGTTGCACCAGCATCAACATAAATATTTGGCTGACAAATTGGAACTGCCCAAGGCTAGAGAGGTTAAGTCTGATCGAGACCCAGTTAAGTATCAGACGGTCATGCAAACTTTTGACCAAAGCCTGGGAAATGTTACCTCAGTGGGTGTGACAGCAAAGTTTAACAAGCTGTTGGAGTACTGTAATGGAAAGGATTGTGAGTCCCTTGAGTGCTGTGTAGCTGAGTCCTGAAGTAGGGAATCCAAGAGCATGGGAATTTGCTAAGGGAAAGATGTGCTTCCAGTTATGTAATAATGGAAAGATGGATTGATAAGGTGACCAAAGGTCTTGACCTTAAACTCTCAGATCATGAAGGTCTATGTGAGGTTGATGTGCGTAATTGCACTGCAGTGCTGCTAACCATGCAGATTCTTTATGAAGTGAATAACATATCGACCATGGCTTTGATAATTGCTTAGTTATCTGAACAATTGCAAGAAAAGTGGATTTATTAGCAGAAGATAATCAGCTTTCATTTACAGTGTTCAAAATTCACATTTTTCAAGGTGCTTAAAAATATATTTAACCTTACACTTTCAGAGGTATTTATATAACAGTGAAAAAATTATTTCAAATTATATTTTGTTCATACTTTCACTGTCAGAGATTGGACCATTCAAAGGTGACAGTTATGTAAATGACCTCTAAACATTGTCAAACTTTAGTTCACCAATATAAGTCTGTTTCAGACAAGAGACTAAGAAAAAATAGATGATCAGATATTGAATGATTACAGTTAGTATGCATTCACAGATATAGACTTATAATAAAGTGATACAACTGAAACAACTGGTCAGCTTGAAGAAAACTTAGCTCCTGTGTCAGATGGGATTCCAGCAATCTTTCTAGAGAAAACAAAAGAAACAATAGCCAAAAGTCCTAAAATGCAGAGACAAAACATAGACCAAACAAGTACAACAAATATATGCATATATATTGGAAAGAGAGAGAGAAATGATACATATGCCTGGCAACAAATAAAAAGAATAAAGAACAATATTCTAAACTTGAAAGCAGCCAGATAAGGATGATACAGAATCATCAAGTCAAGAGTAATCCTTGGAAACTTACCAAAAATGCATAAGACAAGTATACATGAATACCCAGCAAGGAAGTTGTAACGATTATTTAACATGATACTGGGTTCTCTTAAGAAATTTGAATGGAATGCTTACAGAAGCATTCAGAAGATCAGACTCATGGTTGATGACAATTGTGGATGAACCTAGAATAGATAACTATGCCAGAGAAGTAGCTGCTGAAAAATAAAAATTCATTGTACAAGTGCGGGGTGTGGAAAGGCTGTGAAATATTGTTTGTCAGCATACATGTCGAGTAGTTAGTGCTACATGCTAGCTCTGCCACCATGGAAAAATCTCATCATAGGTACTTGTAGATAGGTACTCCAAGCATCCTTCCCTGTCTGTTCTTCATGATGTTGCTGCCAAGTGACTAATGATTTTGAAATTCTTTTGTGTAATTTAAAGCCTGCATTGAGTTCACTACTTCCTGAAATGCCAATTAACATATGACTGCATTTGATTGTGTGCATATGAGGTGCTTGGAGCCATAGTGATAAATCAACGATAAACCAGCTTTGAGCTAGAGCACGAGGAAGTCTCATCTCCCTAATTATTTTAGTTTGGTAACTAATCATAAAATTTATGTGTTTTAGATCTACTTTTGAAGGGTTTTTAGTCTGTTATGTGTATATACTTTTTCTTAATTGGTAAAGTATAACGTAATAAGAATATCAAAATTCAGTCAACAAACGTACTATAACCTGTAATAAGATTAATTATCAAAATTTTTAATGTCAGATGTGATTTTGTGAATACTTACTGATATATTTGAAGTGCAATTGGTAGTAGTTGGTAGGTAGCCAACGACCAGGGAAGTATATTACCAGTAGTATCCGCCAGGGCATTGGGAGGTTTAGTGATGGCTGGGTTGAGCCAGTACTTCATTGGTTGTCAAGTTGCACTCCTTTGACCCAGATAGCTGTTTTTACTTTCTGCCTCACCCAGATGTGGACTACTAGCATTCTGTCCACAAACATACAATCTCTCTCTCTCATACATAACACTTAACTCACACTGCTAATCCTTGGTAACTCTAGATTTTCCTGTGGTGAGCACTATGTGCTATCCCTGCCTTTTGGCAAAATGGTAGGAGCAGTAGATAGAAGTTGCAGATAGGAATATATAGGCAGGAGCATTAGGTAGACATTTTAGGTAGAAGTAATTGGAAAGAGCATTAGATAAATGTAGTCGGTAGGAACATTAGGTAGGAGCCTCAACAAATGCAGCACTAGGGTTGCCCTCTGCCAGTGGCTTGTTAAGGGTGAGGCACTAAAGGCTAAGAAGCTGTACTGGAGTTCACTAGCTATGAAGACTCTATTGCCGTGGCCACCCCTTTAATGGAGTTCCAATTGGAATGGGCATCGGAGATATAGATAGATAGATATAGAAACAATACTGTATGAGCACTCACCAAAACAAGAAAAGCCAAAAGGAAGGGTATTCTTCTGGAACTGAAACTGAATGTTTTATGGTGTTCTCACAAACACCCATGAAAGAATTAAGACCTTGCACAGTCTTTCTGCGAAGGTACAAAAGGAGAAACAGAGATGTAGTGGGGTAGGATTGCCTTCCTATTTAGGCACCATTAAATTTTAGGAAGTATTCATGGATGACTCCTTCAAACAGTATATATCTGTAACGGGTATATTATAGGATAAAAGTTTGTAGTGGGTCTGATATTTTACAACAACCCAAGAAGCTACAGTGATCCACAATAATTGTTTAGTCATAACTGTGATGGAACAGTCAGAGTGATGAAGGAAGCAGCTTGTCACTCCTTCCTTAAAGATGGGAAATTCCTGATAGTGGAACATTTCACTTACCAGGGGACTGCTGTATAACAACGTTTTACAAAGTGATAATTTGCTATGGTAACATTTGAGAATTAGGGTACACTCATTTACAATAAGACTAATGAATTACAATAACAACATATTTAAAAGGAAGAATTCATGTACCATACAGAACTTTCCTTTCCCTTAGTAATGAAATATATCAAAATACTGTAATTTTTGTTGCTATAATGCATCTTATAATGAAATCAAAGCACATCGGTTTTATATTCATGTCTTAAAAGCACTGTCAAAATACATTTGGGTTTATATCCCACCCACCAGCAGTGAGCTTATAAACAGAAACATTTGCTATCCAGTGCTCACTTTCACCACTGTTATCCCTGTTTTTCCTGTTATTTTATGTGTATTAAGAGAAAACTACTGAGGAGGAAGCTGCACACCTCAACAAGTGTTTAGAGTGGATGATTTTTTTTCTCTTTTAAAGAATGCTACAAAGACATTTACTAGCAAGGAAGAAAAAGACTGCTATAGGGTTTAAGACTACCAAAGGTCCCTTGATGCTTCTACTTAGAGTTAATGCAGAGAGATTTTAAGCATAAGTGAGCCAAAGTGTGTGTTTCATTCAGAAAACTCCAGAGCCATGAAGGGTTATGTATATTCTGCATTATATGCAATTTGGCAAAAGTTGTTGTATCAGATAAGTTAGGGAATGGCAAAGATAGAAAATTATACATCCCCATACCACTTGATTAGCACCTCAGACCCATATCACCACCTTTTCCAGTAAGTATCCATTAAATTTCATGCGCATCACTCTACCTTATTTCATTCCAGCAGCAGCATAAGCCCTTATCACCACCTTTTACAGTAACTTTTCATGAAATATTATCTAAGTTACTTCATGACAGAGTGTGATATTTTAGAGGTAAACTAAGTTTTTTCAGGTACAGTACATGTGTAAATGTTAGATTGGAATATTTATAATAGTTTGTAAAATTGTTGTCTAACTTCATTATTTCTTTATAAAAGCCTTTAAAAATATGTTGTCTGACTTCATATTTCTTTATGATGGCCTAGCTAAGGTGAATAATAGCTTTTGTCTGTGATTTAAGTTTCAGTATAAAAGGGATAATATCCCTAACACAAAACTTCAGTCCAACACTGTTTTCTCACAAAATCATGTAAATGTTCACAGCCAAGCTCATAATCATAAATAGCTGAGTTTACAAATGAATTTTAAGAGAAGTCTGATCAACCATTTGTTGAAATATGTCAATGTTGCTTATCAATAGTATATGTATAGTTACCTATCTGTACAGTATGGAGAGGGATATCTACATTTTTGTGGTCCCATCCCCTAAGCTTTCTGTCCTCCCATACAACTTTAGTACTAAACTTTTTTATACTGTTTGCATTTATGGTTTCATTATTTAGCTTATTTAATTCATACAGAACTTTATTATTGTACAAGTTTCTTGCTTGATTTATTGTTATGGCTCTAACTCTATATCTTTCAGATAGCTGTCAATATTGTTGAACTGGTTTGGAAACTGGAAGGTTGTGATGTGGCTGTCCATATTCTTCTCTTGTCCATGGTGGGCAGCTCTATAGCCTATAACCTCTTCCTGTAACTCAGCTTTCTTAGATACCATCTTTGTTTTCCTTTTGTGGACCTTCTCACTTATACCTTTATATATCTTTTGAGCATCTTATCTATGTAGTTCAATGTGATTCTGATACTGACCAATAAAAAGTTGGGCCCCTTGACAATTCTCCTGTTGTGGTGTTCAGATGAGAGCTCAGATATGGTGATGAAACCTCAGTCCTTTGTGCAGACTTATTCATGCGCAATGATTTTTGCAAAGTTACTGCAATATCAAGGCCTTTTTCACTGAGTCCTCTAGAGCTTGTCTAAGTCTTTTTTATAACTTGATGAAATCCTTATCATTTCCCACTTCTCTCATATCCTTAACATCAACTGCAAATACATTCAGCTGTGAATCCAGTCTTACTAAGAAGCTGTTTACATGAATCATGAATGACGACTGATGTGAAACTGAGCAATGTAGCATGCGACTGCTAATCCCAGTCCACTTATAAAAGGCTCCTCTGGCATGAATCCTCTGTTCCCCCCAAAGAAAATGATCTGGTCCATCAAAGAAATCTCCTTTAAGTCTTCTTGAAAACAATGGCTTTGTTACTCTCCTTCTGTAAGGGACAGTATCATACACCTGTCATTCCAGTAGCAAGTAATCTACCTGCAAGTCTCATTTTACCTCTCACTTATATAGTTTCTCTTTGAAAATAATCATGTTTGCTTTCTGTTTATCACTCCCAGCCTTTTATAGATCATACTCATAAGTACAACTTCTCGATTTCTTTTCGTAAAGATGTGTACAACATGTGCTCTTTTCCAGTCTCTCGGCACTGACCCTCTTCCAGTGGTTTATTTGATAATGTTTTAAGTGGACTATTGAATGTCTCTGCACACCCTTTGAGTACACATGGAGAGATTTCAGTGGGGCTGTATTCCTTTTGTTGATCAAAACTCTTCCATAGTCTGCTCACCTTCTTTAACAGTTTCAGTGCTCTCCCATTTCTTCTACCCATCCCATTACACTGGAATTATTTTTTCATGTGTGTGTATAAGGATTATGACAGGTTAATTACTTAGTTCTGACATAATAGTAGTATCTGAATTCACAGGGAATTTTCATTTTGCGTAGACAACTTACAAATCATGCTTTTAGTATTTTTGTTTAGTGTCCATCACTAAATTGCTTACAAAGTACCTGGACTGAATTCTTTGAAAAAGAATCATTGCTGCCTTCATTTTTTAGATATAGTAAGTTTTACATCTAATTATAGATATATGGTTCTGATGTTTCACAAAAACATGAATAAACCCAGGCATGCTTTGTGTTCACAGCGAGATAACCTGAACCTACCACGAGATCGAACCCAAATTGTAGGTGGCAACCTTACCATTCGAAACCTCCGAAAAAGTGATCATGCATACTATGAGTGCATAGTTAGCAATGAGATTGCAACTTTAGTAACAGCAACTCAACTGCTGGTGGAGGGCACAACACCGCATCCACCTTACAACATCTCAGCTGAAACCCAAGAGTTTAGCATAAAGCTCTCTTGGCTGCCAGGATACCCTGGAGGAAAGGACTGGGAACAGCAGTACACAATATGGTAAGGTTATGCTTGCAATTATGTTAATAGGAACTTTGGAAATGCGTAGTTGTCATAAAATTTTCATGCTGATTTTTCAATTTATCTTACTAGGGCTGAAGTTCACTTTGTTCAATAATTCTACAAGATTAATGCTTTAGGAAGATGATATACAGGTATTAAAGATCCTTAGAATAACTCTAACTAAAGGGAATTCCCCGCGTGTTATAGAAGGTGACTAAACGGGGCAGAAGCAGGGGGCTGGAAACTCTCCCCAACTTGTATTTCAATTTCTAAAAGAGAAAACAGAAGGATTGAAGCAGGGAGTGCTCATTCTCCTCAAAAGCTCAGACTGGGGTGTCTGAATGTGTGTGGAAGTAGCCAAAATGAGAAGAGAGGAGAGAAAGGTAGTATGTTTGAGGAAAGAAACCTGGATGGTCTGGCTCTGAATGAAATGAAGCTCAAGGGTAAAGAGGAAGAATGGTTTGGAAATGTCTTGGGAATGAAGTCGGGGTTGTTGAAAGGACAAGAGCTAAGGAAGGAGTGGCACTGCTCCTGAAGCAGGAGTTGTGGGAGTGTGTAATACAGTGTAAGAAAATAAATTCTAGAATAATGTGGGTAAAACTGAAATTGGATGGTGAGATTATTGGTGCTTATGCACCTGGCCATGAGAAGAAAGGTCAATAGAGGCAATTGTTTTGGAAGCAGTTGAGTGAGTGTGTCAACAGTTTTGGTGTAAGAGACTGGGTATTAGTGATGGGTAATTTAAATGCAGAAGTAAGTGATATGGCAGTTGAGGCTATAATTGGTGTGCATGGGGTATTCAGTGTTATGAATGGAAGTGGTGAAGAGCTTTTGGAGTTGTATGCTGAGAAAAGACTACTGATTAGGAATACCTGGTTTAAAAGAGAGATATACACAAGTATACATATGTGAGTTGGAGAGATGGAGAACAGGCATCATTAGATTACATAGTAAGTGATAGGCATGTGATAGGCATGTGAAAGAGACACCTTTGGATGTAAATGTGCTGAGGTGGTTGCTAGTGGGATATATGGTCACTGTCTTGTGGAAGCAAGGGAAAAGATTTGTAGAGGTTTTCCAAAAAGAGGAAACAATGTCGGAAGGAAATGGTGAGAATAAGTGAGCTTGGAAAGGAGACTTGTGTGAAGAAATACCAGGAGAGATTGAGTGTAGAATGGCAAAAGGTGAGAGAAAATGAAGTGAGAGTGGTGGATGAGGAATGGGAGGTATTCAGGGAAGCAGTGATGGCATGTACAAGAGATGAATGTTGCATGCAAAAGGTGGGAGGAGGGCAGATGAAAAAGGGTAGTGAGTGGTGGGATGAAGAAGTAAAGTTGCTAGTGAAAAGAAAAGAGAGGCATTTGGGTCATACTTACAAGGAAGGAGTGCAAATGATTCGGAGATGTATAAGAGAAAGTGGCAGGAGGCCAAGAGGAAGGTGCAGGGGAGAATAAAAAGATGTTTTGAAAGAATATAAATAATGTGCGAAAGACAAGAGAACAAATGAGGACATCGGTAAAAAGAGTAAAAGGGGAAGTGATAATAGGTAGTGATGGAGTGAATACTTTCAAGGATTGTTATATGTGTTTGATGATAGAGTGGCAGATGTGAGGTGGTTAGGTCGGGATGGTATGCAAAGTGAGAGTCAGGGAGAGTGGTTTGGTGAAAAGAGAAGAGGTGGTGAAAGCCTTGCAGAAGATGAAATCTGGAAAAGTGGCAGGATTGGATGGTATTGCAGTTGAAGTTGTTAAGAAACTGGGTGACTGTGTTGTTGATTGGTTGGTAAGGATATTCATTGAATGTGTGGATCATGGTGAAATGCCTGAGGATTGGAGGAATGCATGTATAGTGCCTCTGTATAAAGGCAAAGCAGATAAAGGTGAGTGTTCAGATGCATAAGTTTAATGAATATACCTGGAAAATTTTATGTGAATGTATTGATTGAGAGGGTGAAGGCATGTACAGAACATTAGACTAGGGAGGAGCAGTGTGGTTTCAGAAGTGGTAGAGGATGTGTGGACTAGGTGTTTGCTTTGAAGAATGTGTGTAAAAAATATTTAGAAAAACAGATGGATTTGTATGTGGGATTTATGGATCTGGAAAAGGGATATGATAAGATTGATAGAGATGCTTTGTGGAAGGTCTTAAGAATATATGGTGTGGGAGGTAAGTTGCTAGAAGCAGTGAGAAGTTTTTATTGAATGTGTAAGGCATTTGTAGGAGTAGGAAGAGAGGAAAGTGATTGGTTCCCACTGAAGGTCGGTCTATAGCAAGGGTGTATGATGTCACCATGGTTGTTTAATTTGCTTATGGATGTGGAAAGAGGAGTGAATATGCAGTCTGTTGGGGATGAGAGGGCCAAGGAAGTGAGTCAACTGTTCTTCTCCGATGGTACAGCACTGGTGGCTGATTCAAGTGAGAAACTGCAGAAGTTGGTGACTGAGTTTGGGAGAGTGTATGAACGAAGAAAGTTGAGAGAAAATGTGAATGATAGCAAGATTATTAGGTTCAGCAGGGTTGAGGGATAAGTTAGTTGGGATGTAAATTTGAATGGAAAACTTGGAGTAAATAAAGTGTTTTAGTTATCTGGAAATGGACATGGCAGCAAATGGAACCATGGAAGCAGAAGTGAGCCATAGGTTGGGGTAAGGGGTGAAGGTTCTGGGAAAAATGAAGAATGTGTGGAAAGAGAGAAAGTTATCTCTGAGAATAAAAATGGGCATGTTTGGAGGAATATTAGTTCCAACAATATTATATGGTTGCGAGGCATTGCTATAGATAGGGATTTGGAGAGGACGGTGCATATGTTGGAAATTAAATGTTTGAGGATGGCATATGGTGGGAGGTGGTTTGGTTGAGTTAGTAATGAGAGGGTAAGAGAGATATGTGGTAATAAAGAGAATGTGGTTGAGAAAGAAGAAGAGGGTGTGTTGAAAGGGTTTGGACAAATGGAGAATATGAGAGAGGAAAGGTTGACAAAGAGGATATATGTGCCAGAAGTGTATAGGGAACATGGAGAACCAGGAAACCAAATTGGAGGTGGAAGGATGGAATGAAAAAGATTTTGGCAGTTAGGGCCTGAACATGCAAGAGGATTAAAGGTGTCCAAGTAACAGAGTGAATTGGAATGATGTGGTGTATTGGGGTCATCATGCCATCAGTGGACTGAACCAGGGCATGTGAAACGTCTGGGGTAAACCATGAAACGTCTATGGGCCTGGATGTGTATAGGGAGCTGTGGATTCGGTGCATTACACATGACAGCAAGAGAATGGATGTGAGTGGATGTGGCCTTTCTTTGTAAGTTTTCTAGCACTATCTCGCTGACACATGGGGTGGTGCTGTTTTATTCCTGTTGGGAGGGATGGCATTGGGAATGGATGAAGGCGAGCATGTATGAATATGTACATGTGGAAACCTTCCCCTTCTTGTATTTCAGTTTATAAAATGGGAAACAGAAGAAGGAATCAAGTGGGGCGTGCTCATCTAAGTGTGTGTGGATGTAAACAAGATAAGAAGAGAGGAGAGAAAGGTAGTATGTTTGTGGTAAGAAACCTGGATATTCTGGCTCTGAGTGAAACAAAGCTCAAGGGAAAAGGGGAAGAATGGTTTGGAAACATCTTGGGAGTGAAGTCAGGA